>WIGN01000124.1:0-104721 GCA_014235955.1 Colletotrichum sojae | reverse complement strand
AAGGCGAAATACGCGTTGATGGCGGTAGAATTACACACACGACGAATACGTACAATATAACTACGCAAAATCTGACAGAGTTTACTAGATACTCTATAGCTAGTAGTTTTTTATAGATATTCTAGGGTTTAACTAGGTCTTTATCGAGGCTTGTCTTAGTCGGCCTAGATTCTTATATTTAGATAGGTTTATATAGGTAAGAAATACTAAAACGGATATATTAAGTTAAAGATTAAAATTAGGTAAATGTGAGGACCAGCCCTCAGAACGATCAGTACCAACAGCCGCAGCCCCGAGGCTCAGGTTGTGGCGCCACGACAGCAAGCCACAAGGAGGCTGGGCGAGGACTCGGCGTGACCTCCACCGACCCCTCACACTTAGTCGCGATCGCGCATCCCTGCCTTTGCTCGTTTCCTTCTTCTCTTCTCTAGTTTAGGATCTTCGTCTATAGAGCCCAATCGAGGAGTCATCTCACCGTTGCTCTGGCCGTGACAGTAAATAAAATAATAAAGGTATTATCTTTTTAATAGGTGGTATAATATTAGGTCTATAAGTCTGTATATATATAATTAGTCAGCTACTAGCTATATCTAGCTTTCCTACAGGGCACTTACCTCAGAGTAATCTATCTACATTCAACCCACGTATGCTCACACCTTAGCTTTGCTTCCACGTAGCAAGCTACAACCGTCGTCGTTTCCGAGCATTGACCGTCCTAAGTCGAGGAGGGGCCGAAGGCAAAAGTCTAACTGGTCCATCCCAAAATTCGTCTAGACCCGAGCGACCGTGGTGGCGAGCGCGGCAGCGGCGGCCGGCCGGACAGGCGCCATCCTATCAAGGAAAAAGAGACGAAAAAGGGAAGAGAGGGCAAGCAGGGTGAAACCATGTCCGCCGGCCACGGCTTTGAGCTGCCGACGACGTCGATGGCGACGTCGTCGACGGCAGCCGCCATCAGCAACACCTCCAGCAACGGGAGCAACAGCAACAGCAACCAGAGCAACAAGGCATCGGCGCAGCCGCCGCCACCGCAACAAACTTCCGCTACCGCCGCTGCCACCTCGAGTGCAACTGCAGCCGCCGCCGCTCTTCTGCCCGCGCGTCGGCCGCGGCACCAAATCACCCGCTCCATCACCGAGTTCTCCCCTCCGCTGAAGATGCACCGGCACCGGCACAGTCACCACCACCACCACCGGCGGGACAACAGCAAGCTGCTGTTCCCGGACGAGAGGCCCCCGGGCCTGTCGGTTCCCGAGAGGGGCCTGGTCCTGGGCAGGAGCTCGCTCGACATGCCGAGGTCGGAGTTCGCGACGCCCAGCAGGAGCCCGGACGAGAGCCGGCGGGCGAGCTCGCTCGTGGGCCCGATGGTGGGCGGGGGAGAGAATCCGCTGGCGGCATCGCCGCCTAGGAAGCGGAAGGCGAATAACGCTGCCGCGCTGTTGGAGGAGAAGGAGCGGACGGCCAGTCGGGTGACGTACGTTGCATCCGTTGCCTGTGATGTTGAACCTTTTGAGAGAATCCCTAATGCTGACCACCTTGGCAACAACGCAGAGGCCTGAAGAAATCCCTGGTCGACCTGAGCACATTTTCCACGGCGACGACGCGCCGGCTCGACGAGACGTACTACTCGGTCCTGGAGAAAAAGAGCGTGCTGCAGAGCACCATATCCGCGATCAAGGAGCTCGCGGTGGTGTCGCGGCGGATGACGGGCGAGTTCGAGCGCGAGGCCGGGGAAATGGCGCGCGACGTCGACGGGCAGCTGGCGGCGTTCGGCCGCTTCGGCGAGCAGGAGTCGCGCATTGGGGCGCTGCAGGGCCGGATCGAGGACGGGCGGACGCGGATCCGGGGCCTGAGCGAGAGGGTCGACCTCGTCCGACGACGGATCGAGGGGTGGGAGAGGGCGGACAGGGAGTGGCAGGAGAAGACGCGCAAGAGGCTGCGGATGGTGTGGATCGTCATGTCGGTCGTGTTCGCGGTGCTGGTTCTGCTGTTTACCGGCGCCCAGTACGCGCAGCAGGCTAGCGGCGTCGACCTCGAGGCCGCCGCGGCGAGGATCGTTGAGAAGGGGGTCAAGCGCAGCGTCGGCGGCTTTGGGATTGGGGAGAAGGGGCCGGAGGGCAAGGAGGGACCGGTGCCGCCCTTGTGGGAGGACAGGCACGCCCAGGAGGAGGAGGACCAGTTGAGGGTGTTTGACGAGTTGTGAGGGCTCTGGTTAAGGGTTGGGATCACGGTTTGGGATTGCAGTTCGGTTGACATTGCGTATATTTCATAATAGTATTTGATACCCCAGTAGAGAGGCATAATCACGTTCGGTCAGTTCTTTTTGCCATTCTTTGACGTGATCCTGGCAGCTTCTACGCACGTATCACAGCGATTGGCATTGCATTCAGTGCAAGCTGAGAAGCATCTGAAGAGTCTCCATGGTTCAAAGGTTCTAGCTTACGTACGAGCTTCTCCATTTCCTCTTGCACGTTTGTCATAGTCCTAATCGCCACCTGATGGGCCTGCTGGGGCTGATCTCGATATAGCCGGATGGTGACATGCAAGTGAAGAAGTTGGAGCTGGGAGGATAAGACCCGAAGCATGAGACAGTCCTGTCTCTTCCATTCGCAGGGACGGACATATGAGGTTAGGTATCTGTGACAAGTGTCACTACTCCCTCGTCTGGAGAAAGCCCTGGCAAAGAGGAACTGGGAACTCCGTCAAATTCGTCCTCACAAAACAAGGATTGACTGCAAGCCCCTCTCTCAGGTTGGGAAACTTCACAACTCCTGGGATTTCCTGGCACAAGAACATACGAGAAACTAAACAGAGCTTCTGACTGAGTCTCGCCGGTTGAGGTCAGACTTCCACAATATTCTCGCAACGAAGCTCGCTGCCGCCCGGGTAGACGCATCCACATATTCCTTCCGTTTCCGCTTGATGGACGAGGTCGAAAAGGGAGTGATGTGAAACCAGCGTGCTTATGTACCTCTTAATGGCCGTTCTAGTATTGGTGAGGTTGAGACCCAGCCAAGGGTAAAACAGCCTCTGACCTTCTCGGGTTGAGGACATACTGTGTGACCAAGATGGACCGGTATGGTTGTTTAAGGGGGCATTTACATGTCAACAAGCAGATAGATAGCATATATAAGAGCGGTATCAGAGTCACAATGAGGAGGTTTGAAGTTGCACTTACTTATCCTCGGCCACTGTTACCGTGGATATATGGATCGTTGCAATGTCCTCGGGTTGAGAGGGAATACCTGCCGAATTTCAGGTGGTCGGGTATTCTGCCGAGAGTACTTAGCAGGTCCCATGAACTCATACAGAACTGATCTATGTTGTTTATTGTGCTCAGCATCTACTGTAAATATCAACCGGGGCTTCTTGAGTTGCTTGGAGCAACTTTTGCAAAGAGAAACATATTTTCGATTGCCCGATACAACAACTTGACCGTCAACTAGACGGCCCGACTCGATTCCTCCTCCAGTATAAGCTTGTGTCAACCAAGCAAGCCGCAGACAAGAATACTTCTGGGACACTTTATTACCGACACATGGCTGTGGCATCTATTATTTATACACTTCTGCATACTTCGGGTTCGTAGACAAGTCAACTTTAGTCACCTGCCATTACGCATCGATACCCGCAGCTATAAACCCATAAAGAACTTGTGTCGAGCCTGCCTTAAGAGAGGTTATCATGGCCGCTCCGACTTCCGTAGTAATGGCCGATGGACCAGCCTAGAGGAAATTATGCAGATTTTCCAGGCAGTATCTGATAACCAGCAACTATAACTCCCCTTTGCTCTGCGCATCAAGATGGTATATTGTTGTAGCTGCTGCTCCAAGTTGCCTTCCGAGCTGTCGTTTTCCTGTTCGTTGCTACGTACTCGTTGGGCTAATGATCGTCAGTGAACATATATATATATATATATCAGTAAGGCTCGCAACCCTGAGCTTCATCGCCAGGTCGATAATCGATTAGCATCGGTCCAATGTGAGGGCGTTATCCACGGACAACAAACGCATCTGTGGCGGTGTTCCCAGCTCGTGTCAGCGTCGGCCTGGAACGTGTTTAGAAGCTGTCCGGTGTCTTGCGAGATGTAAGTCACAGTCTCACAAGTGACTACGTGGGGAATGACGGACACCAGTAGTGATCCGAGTGCGAATACTACCGTTGTCTCTTCTGGGCCGTGGAAAGCGAGCCTGATACCGTGCTTATCACCATCATATGTTTCCTTTTTTCGCCCGCTGTTTTATTAACCCTAATCGCCGGCGATGGATTCCATTTCGAACAGGCCAACTCGAATAAACCAATCCACGTGGATAAATCTATCGACGTATCTCACGCCGCTTGGATTCTTTATTTTTACTGTTCCTGCAACCAGGCTGTCAATACTAGTAACACCAGGACTGTCTGAGGTCGCACTCCCTCGGAGCTGACTCCCAATGGTGTAATACTTTTTTTCTGGGCTTGATTACGGCATCCTCTGTCCTTTTCTTGTGTACTATTATCATGAAGATCACCAACATATTCGCAGCCGCGAGCGAGACCTGTGATAGAGCTGTAATAACAGGGCCACAATATGAGAGCAGCGTCTCACTGAGGCTCTATCCACGTTGCCCTTGATGCAATTGATGAATAACACAATCCTGTAGTCTGCCGCGTCCCGTTGTACAAGGCGGGCCATCAGAGGTTGTCCTGGTAGCGGAATTGGAAGAAGTCGCCAACAATGACCCACCAACCGAACAAACGAGGTTTGAGTCCGTGTACAATACGATCGGGCGCTGACAGACCACCCTCGTCTACCATTATTATTCAGCCACACTGGACGGCAAGAAGAACAAGAGAACAATTCGGGAGCTAGTCTGATCAGCACTCTCGGTAGTTTAACTCAAAAGTCGAACCGCTCAGACAAACAGCCCTACCGGGTCGGAGTGGCCGACAAAAGACTCGAAATGAGGGTCATACGCTTGTCGAGGACCCAACGCCGAAAGGGCCCCGCTCCGAACACCGACGGGCGGCGCAGCCGTAATTTCTTGGGCCCGGCACCGGTATCCGGGCAGCGTGCAGGGGTGAGGCATGTCGCGAACGGGGGCCTCATTCCCAACAGAGATTTGGGGGCGCTTGCGAGTTGCGACGCTGGAAACAAAACCCCGCGGGCCGCGGATTCCAGAAGCCGCTTATAATTTAGTAGCCTCTCTGGCGTGTAAAAGTAGCGTAATAGTCTGCTTTGTTCTCTAGTCACACGGCATCATAGAGTCATAACGGTCAACTGCGTAACCGAAGAATAAAAACCATCATCTGGACCATTGTCCCCTCCAAGTGGGTATGGCGGGGAGAAAAGAACAACAGAAGGGCCGCAGAATCTCACCAGAATCGATTGTACGACTGCCACATGCGGGGGACCCATCCCATCCCATCGATCTTCCTCACTTTTTTTTCTGGGAGCGCTAGTCGCTGGGTGCCCCAGTTGGGCAACTCGGTCTCGTCCGGGCCAAGGATCTGATGGCGACAATGATTGCGCGTCTGTGGCCTTGGCTAGCAAGCAAGCAAGGCTGACTGATTGACAACGCTGGCAGTTAGTGGGCATGATCTACCAATGTTATTTTTTTCTCTCCCTCGATCTGCCTAGTCAACGGGTTGTTGTTGGTTGGTCACTCTCGTTGCCTCGACCCTAAGACTTCAAACGGTTATGCAAAGTGTCTGCGGATGTCATCTTCTTCGACCTAAGAGACGGCACGGACGCGAGGGGAAATGAAGGAGCTAAGCGCAGCCAAGGGCGCGTCTGCTGCACCAACGCGCCGGACGGCAGATAGAACGTGCGTGAGGTGTGCCATGGAGTGGTGAGTGTCATTGTGCTCGGTGGACGTATCGTCCGGCTCGTGTCTTGCGTGTGGTCTTGTCTCGGCTTTCGGCGCAGCTCCAAAGAGGGTGCAACGTCATGCATCCCATGGCCGCAACCTTCGAACAACCGGAACGGCCATCGCCGCCTCTTGTCGGCGTCACTCGGGGCCTCAAGTTCGATCAGAATGCTTCGTAAAAAGTGAGGAAGCTTTGGGTCACGCTTGTGGCTCGGGTGGCCAGATATTGACAATGACCTGCCGCAGTAGCGACTATCCACAATGCGCAGTAGATCCGAGCAGGCGCAGTTCGCAGGTGTGGACCACCATCCACCATCCCTTTCGACAAGGCACGCGGGAAAGGCTTGGCTTTTTCGAAAGTGCTGCGCCGTGACAGACGAAGGGGCCAGAAGGAGGGGCGGCAGTGAACAAACCCAACCCAAAATTCCCAGGTTGCGGTGCTGTGCCCAAACCCTCTGCAACAAAGCCCACCGGGAAGGTCAAGGATCGATCCCCGCGCACTTCGAACTCGTCTTGTCCCTTCCCTTAAGGTTCTGGCTCTTATTCGCCCCGAACTCGCTTCGAAGTCGCGTCATCTCTCGCATCGCTGTCAGGGCAAGACGACAGGTCCCTGAATTGCTGAAAGCAAAACGGCCGAGCGAGGCCTTGAAAGTCAAAACAACGGTTCCCGCCAACCAAGGATGCTTCCGCGGGTGCGTGTTGACGGGCGGTTCCTTGTCCGTGTTCGCTGTGCCTTGCTTCGTCCTGTTTTGACGTTACTTTGCTGCAAAGCTGGTGGGAGATGTGCCGACTCTCCGAACTAAGGTATCCGAAATCCGTTCTGCTGGGCTTGTTGCGAGAGGATAAACGTCCCGATCTCTAACAACCCGCTAATAATCCCCCGTCCCGGTCGTCTGCCCCTCCGCGCGCAGCTGACCTTACGTACTGCCTCACACCCAAAACACCTATAGCATTTCAGTGTGTCCGGTACAGCTCTGAGCTCATTTGTCTGGTCTCTCTCACCTCGTGCCGTCACCGAACGATCTCTTCTCGTCTCGCCCCTCCACCATACACTCCTCGTCGTCATCCGGGGGGAAGTCTATTAAAAACTGGGTATTGTGCGGCTGAGGCAGGAGAACGCCCACCTGGGAAAACACCGAAACGTTACGGAGTAGGTAGCGAAGATATGTGAATAGAGTGAGAGGGGAAAGAGGAAGGGGGAAAAAAAGGCCTAGGCCGTTTGGGCATCACCTAAAAAAAGTGCTTTCGCTGTGGGCTCCCTGCCCCCCCAAACCACAAGGTCCAGCGACATCGCCAGCATTGACTTTCAGATGAGGCACCTTCCCCTGTCCGGGACCTTTCTTGGGACTTGGGAGAGCTGTCGTCGGCACAAAGCAGCCTGTGCTACCCCGCCATAACGCGCGTTACGTAGGTACAGTGACTTAGGCCCCCACCTCTCCGGAACCCTGCAAGACTGAACACTGTGACCCCCCCCATTGGATTTGCTTCGCGCTTGGGGACCCAGCCAGCCCAGCAAGCCCAGCCCAGGGTAAATTGATTATTACGTCGGTTCCTCCCAGCTATGGACCTCCATTAGTGCTCTGCCGAACCTTACCTTACTCGCTCCGAACGCCAGTCAGCTCCCCCTCCGTCACATCGAACCCTTTTGACGGCCGCCCTCGCCCGACCGATCAAAAAGTAGTCTATGACAGTTTCTTAAACTCATCTTACCAGTCCTGTCTCTTCCTCTCGTGCTCGCCGTCCTACCGTTCTGCCGAATCACTGCTACCACTACCGTCGCCGTGTACGTCGCCGTGTACATCGCCGGTACCCGTTAGCCGTTGCCTACGTCTCGCTCGTCTTTGTCCGTCGCCGCTTCGTCCATACCGATCGCCCAGTTGTTGCTCGGGAAAGTAGCCGGACCAAGCCAAACTCAGGAAAAGAACCGTCCGCTGTGCGGCAGCCTCCGCCCGAAAGAAAACAGAAACAACCGCCGATGGCTTCGGAATCGCAAGACCAACCGCAGAATGGCGCTGTTGTAGACTCGAACCAGGCTCCAGACGCACCCGCCAGTTCTGAAATGCAACTCCCCGTCCGCACCAAGAGCAACATGTCGATCCCTCCGCCGGGCCAGTCCCTCACGGGAAAGCAAGAGCATTGTAGGCGAACTCCCCTCTCCGTGCTGCCCCGAATCTGAAGCTCACACTCTTGCCTGCCAGACCTCAAGCGCGAGCTCATTTCGGAGCAAGTCAAGTACGAGATCTCGGAGCTCAACTCCCCCACGGCGCTCAAGCGTTTCGGCGCCCCCTTCAAATCCGACGTTGGCGAGGTCTCCCCCCTCGATTCGGAGCTCCCCATTCTGCGCTACATCTTCGTTCACCATGTTCGCGATTTCCCCTTCCTCGACAAGGCCAAGGAGAAGGAGTTCTGGCAGGATAAGCTGCAAGTGGTAAGTCAGAACGCTTCCTCCCGTTCCCTGCAACACTGCCGATAACTCCCCGTCGGAACACACTTGGCTGACTCGTTTCGACCTTTTCCCGCACAGTTTCTAGAATCCTTTGCGATGAAGAACATTTCGTCTTCTGAAGATAGACTTGAAGAGACCAAGCGACGCAAGCTGGCCATAAAATGCCAGAAGCTCGTCGAGCTGATGATGGTGTCCGGATGCAAGACCTCGTCCGGCTTTGAGGAGAGGATACGCTTTTCAGAGATCGAGGTTGTCGACAGCAATGCTATTGATACGGGAGTCATGCATACGATGCCAGAGGGCAACTACATCAATGGTTGGGATGTCAACGTCGCCGCCGTGCGCATTACGACGGAGAGAAAGACGATCAGGACTCACAAGCATGCTGTAAGACGAAACTCTTTGCTGATAGTTTCTGGAGCGATGCTGACAACCCAACCAGGAGTTCATTCTGCGGATTCACCGAAAGGGCGAGCTCGAGTTCTTCATCGGCAGGCGCTATGGCGATTTCGTGAGATTGCACAAAAGGTTGCGCTTGGAATTGCCTGGAAAGGTTCTCCCGACGCTGCCCAAGAAGAACAAGGCCGATACGACGGCGTCTGGTCTGTTCTCTTCACTCACCGGTGGTGGAAGTCCTGGTTCCTCTGCTTCCTCGTTCTCGTCTGTTTCTACTCACATGACCGGCCTTACTCCTGGCCAGGCCAACGACTCTTCCAAACTTTCGGTGTTAGGTGAGATCATCCCCGCAAGCACCCGTGAGATACGATGGCTGACCGTGCAGGACATAAACGCGCTGCCTCTACTACGTCCGGCCGCAACTCGCCCCGCGTATCCACCGATAGCAGGCCGAAGAGTCCCCTTCCCTTCCTCGGCAAGAAGAACAACGAGCAAGTTACGTTATGGAGGGAGAGTCAGCGAGTTTCACTTAGAGCGTTCCTGCGCTCTCTCCTCTCGAATCCCCAGATTGCGCAGACCAAGGCCATGGAGGAGTTCCTCGTCAAGGACCCAATCACCCCCACCGATGCCGATATCGACGACATCGAACGACGGAAGGCGGTAGACCAGCTTCGTATCGAGGAGCAGAAGAAATTCTACGAGATTGCCCGCAAGCGCGCAGCAGAGCTCGACATTTACATGGAGGAGTAAGTGAAGTTGCGTTTCTGACGTGCAATCGCATGCTGACAACGTCCCAGTTTCCGGCAGGAGATTGTAGAGCGTAACGGCCTCACGTCGCTTTTCAAGGAGATCAAGGACAAGGAAACCATCCAGGACCTGAGCATTCAGTACCGCAAGTTCGCCGAGTGGTTGCGCATTGAAGTCGCAGCAACGATATACCATCTTTTCTTGGCGGAAGACAACTCCCCCGAATTGTTCGCACAGGCCAAGAGGATTCACTCGCTCATTCCGTACACCGTGATGAAGAATGTCATCAGAATCGCGAACCCGGCAGCTGTCATGTCTGGAGTCTTGGATATTTTCCTGGCACAGCCCTTCGGCACCCGCTCTCTTCTTCAGCGCATCTTCTCTCTCACCCTCAACGACGGCATCAGGAGCTTCCAAAAGTCTATCGACACGCTGGCTGACAAGATTGGCGACGAAGCCTTCACCAAGAAGCTGAAACTGTATACCGAGGCAGAGGAGCACATCAAGACCGCCATTCGCGAAGAGGCTACCGCTGAGGACATGGACCTCATCGTTGTCATTCTGCGCTCCGAGTACCTTGAACCCGCCTTGACATCCGAGCAGATTGGCAGACTCTACAACGCATATGTTGCCTTCAACAACGCCGTCGAAAACATTGACGAAGAGTTGAAGCAGGGCGCTCAGCTCTTCTCATACCTCAAGCAGTTCCTGAAGCTTTGCACTAGGCAGCACGACAAGGCCATGATGTTGCAGCTAATCGAGGAGCCGGTTACTCTCCAGCTTTTCAGGGATCTCTTCACCATCTTCTATGAACCGCTCGTCAGGGTTTACAAGTCAGCGAACGTCTACAACAGCGTGACTGACTTTGCCGTTTTCATTGACGACATGATTCAGGTGAGTTGAACTGTTCATCAGCTAGGAGATTGTTTACTGACTGTTTTCTCGCAGGTCGTCGAGAAATGCCAGGAGCAGGACGCTTCGGCAGACCCGAATCAGACGGTGCAGGCATTCATCGACCTTTGCCAGCGACACGAGCACAACTTCTACAAGTTCGTCCACGAAGTTCATACGCACGACAATGGACTTTTTGATCAGTTGATGGGCTGGATCGAGGACATCCTCGAGTTCCTCAGAAAGGGCCCCAAGAACGGCACGTTGAACATCAACGCTCTGTTCGAAGGCGGAGTCAGCTCTGGTACCATCGACAAGGCAAAGGTCATTGAAGAGGTCAACCACCTTATTGCATGGCAAGAAGCCAGGAAAAAGTGGCACCACGACAAGACCCGCCAGAAGATGGCTGCCGAAGGGAACGGAGGGCCGGATCTGGTTCCCACCGGATTCTCCTCGTCCGACTTTGGGCTCGACCAGATGGACCTCGAGGACATGGCATACGAGGATGACATTGAAGACGAAGAAGAGGCGGCGGAAGAAGACGAGCTCGACCCCATCGAGGCCGAGCGACGGCGACGCGCCAAGAGACGTGATAGGCTCCGCCGGAGCGCTGGCGAACCGGCCAAGCCGCCTGTCGCGGAGGTCCACAAGCTCAAGGAGAACTTCCTTGTCATGTTGCGCGAGGTTCTTGCCCAGTAAGACGGGGGGAAAAACGAGGATGCATGGCGTCCCGGGCTTGCGGGACTTGGGGGTCACACCTGGGGGGTAAAGGGTCGGGCAACTGAGGGGTATCAAGCCCCCGTAACGCGGCGTTTGTATGGTCTACTGTCTACTATACCTCAATTTTGCACATGTTTTTAGCTAGAATATCATTTTATCAAAATGCATGGCGGTTCCTGGACGTGACGTTTCGGTACGCATCGTTTCAGTCGAGGATGATGTTGAGCCGGCTTTCCACTCGACGCTACATGCTCGTACACTACTACTTAGATGACGATGAGAATGGTACATTGTTGGATGAGGACGCCAAATAGCAATTCAGATCCCGTGTCTGTCACAGGCGAGGAGCGTCACGGTGTTTCAGAACGACTTTGCATCCTCCTGCGGGACGGTTTGCTATACAAAGCATCGGCTACGCGGATTTCGGACTCGGCGGTGGAGTGGTCGTTGGCCGCGAGGCTCAACACTGACCGAGTGTGTTCTAGGTTTCGTGGGCGCTCCTCTTATGACATGACCGTAAGGCAGATGTATTTTTGCCTCGTTGTGTGACCAACAAGTTGCGGGAGGAGAGCTGTGTAGTTCTTTGGACGGGCAGACTGACTCTTGATAACTGTCAGCAGTGTAGAAAGTGTCTGTCTAACCCCACGTAACTTGGAACCGAAGGATACTGCCAAGGTTCAAATGAATAAGCCGTCTGTTGAATCTGCCTATAAACTTTGATAAACTTCATGCTGTTACAGCCGAAAAAGCCGACGAAAATTGGGCATCCTCAAGTTCAATCCGTCCGCCCCCTCAACAGCCAGTCGCCAACTGATCATCTCGTTACCACTCATGCCATCGTTTCCCCTGAATTCTCCGGGCCCACTCAGTGCTTCGAGTACAAGTCCATCATACCCGCCTTGAAGTCCGCAATCTGGTCCCGCTGCTTCCGGCTCAGCGCCTCCAGGCTCGCGACCCGCTCCTGCAGCTCCGCGATCCGCTCGTCCTTGCCCTTGAGCGCCGTCCTCACGCTGTCCCGGCCCCGGGCCACGCCCTTGGCCTTCATGGCGAAGCGCCGCAACACGTCCCGGACGCCCCTCGCCGTCACATCGTCCACCTTCCCGCCGCCCAGGAGCGCCATCACCTCGTCCGTCGGGTCGAGCTGCTCCTCTGCTTGTGAGGGCGTAGGCGGCTGCGGCTGAGACGAGGTCGACGGCGCGGCCGTTGTAGTGGATTGCGTGGCGGTACTGCTGCTTGCGAACGAGGCGTCGTTCGTCGTGTCGTCGTCGTTGCGGCGGCGCTTGGCGTCTGGGAAGAGCGTGCGGGTCACCGTGGACGGGGTTGACGCCAGCTCGTCGTCCGCCGTGCGCTGCGTCGAGGGCGTGGACGGCGCGGCGGCGAGCAGCTTCTTCGCGCTCCGCTCCATGGCGGCGTTCATCTCCTTCTCCTCGTCTGACGACAAGTCGTCGAGGCCGTACTTGTCATCACCGTCTTCCTCGCTGTCAAAGTCGAAGATCACCCTCTTTCGTTTGCTCGTTGTCCGGGAGGGCGTCTCCCCGGCCTGCTGCTGCTGCCGGCTAGTGGATCCCTGGCCCACGACCGTGCTGCTGCCTCCAATGCCGACATTCTCTCTGGATTGCGCCGTGATGTAGTCGCCCATGGACCGCTGCCGGGGCGTAGTCTGCGTCGGTGTCGGCAGCGCCGCGGCCACCCGAGGGGCGGATGGGGTCTTCTTCTCCGCGGCGGCGACGGCTTGCTTGTCGTCCGGCATGGGCGGCAACATCAGCGTGACGCCTTCAGCCCTGTTCTCGGCGTCCTCGCCCCATAGGAAGAAGTTACACTTGCGCGTCTCGCAGGTGTAAAAGTACTTGCCGTTGTTCGGCCCCTTCTTCGAGACCCGGCGGTAGGCGGCCTGCGCCCGCGGCTCGCAGTCACAGTACCAGTTCCCCTCGAGGTAGAGCCCGTCGAGGCGTCGGGTCTGGGATGACGGGGTCGTCGAGCCCCCGCCACGGCTGTATGAAGATGATCGCTTGCCGGTGCTATATGAGCTCCGCCCGCCGCTACCGCCTGTGTACATCAGCCGCCTGCCGCGCGGGGTTCCGTAGCCCATTCTGAGGGTATTGCGGGTGTTGTAGATGCTATTGGCACTTTCGTTGCTCGTCACGGCTGAGTAGCTGACTTTAAGATGGGGATGGGTCCACGGGAGACGGCGGACCATGAGGTGACGAGGGAAAAGGTTTGTGTGGTGGTTTCGGAGATGTCAGTGGAGGAGTGATGTCATCCTCTTAAGCTTAGAGTTACTTCGTCGTGGGGGTTTTTCTTTTTTCGTAAACAAAGCTTTCAGTTGCAAATCGACAAGGGGCCATCCGAAACGACCCTGAGCCGGCGTCCTTCACTGAGATAATATGAAGGGCCTCTGAACTCACCAGATCTCGGGAGAGGAGGGGTCGTCCCGCTCCTCAGCTGGGCCCTGATTCCCATCCGTTGCCGAGGGGGCTGGGGGAGCAACGACGGGGAGCTTGGGCCCCTCAGGGAAGCAAAAAACGGGGTCAAGAGATTAACCCCCGGTTGGTCCCCGTTGCTGCCGCGCGCTACCACTTATGATCCCTGCAACCACAAGGCAGAACGCAGCCCTGTAGTGGTGACATATCCTTCCTCTTTGCTTGGTTGCTATCGGTTCTGTACAGATTTCCCACTTCATTCGAATCGTACCTGTCGATAGGTGGCCCCATGCATGCGCCGCCTGACCAGTTTATTGAACGCCACAGCAAGCAATATTGGCCTCTGAACCGGTATATCACAACTCTTCCAGGAAGATGCGTATCGACATTGTATTAGAATGTACTCGAGCGAATCGTCAAGACTCGCTCTCGAGGGAATATGATTGTATGAGAGAGCCCGCTCAGCTATGAACACCCGCGCGCCCGTCCATCCGCCCGTATATGCAGCCTCCCCAGGCTCTTCCCTTTTTCAAGGGGAGAGAGTATGTCCACCAAATCCGGCCCCTATAGGCAACGACGCAGCTGACCGCTCGCTCGCTGTGCACGATGCTGCGATGTTTTCCCCAACCTCTTCTCGTGGGTATATGTACGCCAAAAGAAGGCACCACAAACGAAATAATACGGTGAAAATAAACACGCAAGAATCGAATCCCACCACAAACCATTCGCCCCACCGTCTCACACCTCGTAGAAGTAGTCTTCGTCCAGACCCTCCCGGCTGGGTACTATTCCAGCTCCAGGCGGCGGGCCCGTGAATGCAGCCTCTATCCTCACGTTTAGCAGCCTGATCTTGAGGCCGAAGTCGCTGACGAGATTGACAAGCTTGTTCGTCTCTGCGGTGATGGGTGCTTGGTTGAGCAACATGAGGAGACCATCGAGCCACTCCGATGCCAAACTATGGGTCAAGGGATACATGGTCAGGATGGCCTGCTCTTTGGCATCGCCGCCGGCAGCCGCCTCCGCGGGGTTTGCGTAGCTGAAAATGGTGATCTTGGTCGTCGACTTGACCGTAACGTTGTTCTTGAGCGTCGAGCTACTAGTCGCGCTGTGGGTTTCTTCGTTGGGTGCCGACACGTTGGAGACCACTGAACTGATAGTACTGAGATCGACCTTCTCCGTCAGAATATCCAACCCCGGGTCCTGTGCCGTTTGCGCTTCAAAGTCCGCATAGTGGAGATACCGTCGGTTGTGCGACAGTTTAGCAAATCGCCATGGCCGTGGCGTGTAAAGGCGGCGCTTGGTTTCGTCGCGAGGATTCGTGTCTCGGCGGGGCATCGGCTTGGAGAACCACGAACCCTGGAGGAGGCATCGGATGCGCTGCTCCTTGACGAACTGGAGCGCTTCCTGCCTCAGCTCCTCCCGAACTTGGCACAGATGCTGTCCCCATTGGTCCTCGAAAGACAACTCGAGAAGCTCCATCTGGAGCTCTCGAAGTCTTGAACAGTCGTACTCCAGAAGTTCTTCCTCCACCTCCACCACATCCTTAGTCCTGCTGGCATGACCGACAACCTGCTCGATGAGAATCCGGACGAGCTCTGCCACCTTCTCAAAATCCAGCTGCTCTGCGGCCGTTGATTTCCAAACGCGGAAGAACGCCTGCAGGCCTGCGGTATGCAATCGTGACCACTGCAGGAGGAGAGGGCGGAACAGCTTCTCGTTATTCTTAATACCGTCCAAGCCTTGGTAGCCCTTGAGATCCTCGATTTCCGACTTATCCACCTCGAAATGATCATAGAGAATCATGGTGATGGCCAAACTCGACCGTGCAATGGGGCACCGCTCGTTTCTTGGCTTCGTCGACTGTTCCAAAAGCAGCTTCTGGAAGCTGTCCTCATTCTTGCGCACGTAATCGGTCAGGTCCATCATGCCTAGGAAGCCAGGAACCTCAAACTCTTGCGCAGGGCTCTCCGTCTCGAAGCCGAGTCTTCTCCATTTCTCGGGGTTATGCCTCCTGCTGCCCTTTTTGCCTCCTTCGTTTAGCTCATCCACTCTGGACAAGCCGTTGACTTGCTTTTCCGGATTGCTCGCAAGGTGCAGCCCCTTTAATCCCCGGCGGTGCTCAGGCCGCTCGAGATCAACCCTCACTTCGCGCCACTTTCTCAGCAGAGCCTTGGTAAGCGACTGGAACTCCAGCAGAGGGTGCGCGAGATCCTGTAGAGCGGAGCTTTGCATCAGGTTGTAGACTGCCTTGATCAGTCCTAGGTCCTGCAGACGCTTGATGAACTTGGACCACTCTTCCATGGCAGGCGAAACCGGCTTCGTGTTGCTGCCTCCCTCACTGGAGACGGCGTCACGGATCATGGCGTTGATGAGCATTAGCGCGTTGGCGCACAGAGCGTGGTCGGCGGACTGCAGCTGGGCGATGACGAGCTCGAAGAACTGAGGGTAGACGGCGACGGCGGGCTTCAATGCCCTGAAACCAAACGAGCCTGGGGTGCGGGGAGTAGCCCGGCCGGAGGACTGCGAGTGGGCGACGAGAGCGACCAGGATCGACATGGCTCCGCGCAGGATGTTGACCAGAGGGTTCGTAACGATCAGTTCAACAATGCGCTCGACGAGGTCGCCAGAAGACGACCCCTCGAAAATTTCCCATCCCATGTCCACCTCCAGCAGGCGCGTCAGACTCTGCAGCGAGTATGCCAACGTGTTTCCGCCCGTGCTCATGATGAGGCGCCGCAGCACTACCAATCCACCAGAAGATATGAAAACATCGGCAAAGGCGGGATCATTTATGGAAGACTGCAGCTTGAAGACGGCCATCTTCCTGGCGGCATCCTCGTCGCTCGCGAGACGCGACAGGAGCGCCGGTATATCGGCCTGATCCATGGTCGCGAAGTCGTCGAGAGGTAGGGAAGGAACGGGTTCGAGGAGGGCGAAGGGCGTCGGCGCGAGAACCTGGTGTCGTCGAGGTGGAGGGTCGTCAGCAGGAGAATGGGCGCGTTGCGATTAAATTCATGGCCCGCTGTCGTTGTTGTTTCGTTGTCGATATAATAGCAGAAAAGAAGAGGAGGAGGGCGTCTGGGGTAATCTCTCGAGTTGCCGCGGAAAAGGGTCCGAGTCAGGAAAATAGAACGCGGGCAGAAGCTTCTAGGAGAATCCCTCGCAATATAGATGAAGGAAAAGGCGTCGGCCAAGGATATAAAAAAGAATTCGCGAAGTTTGGACAAGGGGATGGGGAGATAAGGCGAGGAAGGGACTGGACTGGGTAAGGCCAGGAAAAAAAGGAGAGCAAGCAAACGACGGTAGTGAGGGCTGTCGAAGCAATAGACCAGATAATAGATGTTGGCTTTGGTTGGCGTTGCGCGCACGGGCTGGAAGTTTGCGCATGTCCTGCAGGAGGGGGAAAGCACAGGTGGGTGCAGCTGCTACTACGGGGAGCAACCCAGCCGTTGAGAGTGGCGTGTGAACCAATCACATTGCACAATTTGTGTTTACCCCCCCCTCTTTTCCCTGGAGGGTTCAGCGTTCCTTAGTGGACCTTGAGGGGGGACTAGACTTGGGCTCACTTGGCTTCGAGTCCGAGGACGGCGGGACCACGGAGACCGGTCACGAAGCCAACTGGTTTCACCATCTCTTCCCACCGGAGGCCATTGCATTCCACAACGTCTGGAAGAAACTCTAACAAGATGATCACTTAAGACAGAAACCCTTTTGTATGCGGTGTGTCGTGGATGCTACGCCATTTCGACCTCGTCGATCTTCGTGACGTGAGCCTGTCTGGGTATAGTATGCCCTCCTCGTCGTGTGCGTAACCCTGCTACACCATCTACCTGTTCAGGCTGCGGCGCTGGAAATGATATTCAGTCGATTGGACTTCCTTGCCAAGGCTCGGGCGGCTTGAGGAAACGGTCTGCTCTGGAGGTGGATTGGAATGGTGTGGTGTCTCGTGACTTCGCTGACAGGCCTGTGCTCGAACTACCTTTGAGTTTCGTAGACAGGCAATCATGATCGGACGAGCGAACTTTCCTAGATGCTGACTACATGACATGAACACTGCACAGAAGCTTGCGATCACTCCGTGGGATCTGTGCTGATCGGACTGTCGCTTCGCTGTTCGGCGTCATTTTTCAGCCTCACAATGAAATGTCCGTTATGGCGGGGATCCAGTGTTTCAAACATGTGGCTGGAGCAGCAAAGTGCTGTGTTACGTCAATCATGTTAAAGTGCATCTACTATAATGATCCGTCATTCATATTGGCGTCCGATCCCGGACGCAGCACAAACCTCTCTAGAAGCCTTCGTCGGCAACCCCGAGATAATATGATGTAAACCACCGTAAGGCTGTTTGGAATGTTTATCCACGCGGCAAGAACCGGTCATACAGATGTTCTAGACTCACCGGTACGGGACGCGGCCCCACATGAGGTGTTGCTTAGTTTTACCAACTGTTTCCAAGCTTCTCGAAATAATCTGATATGGTAATTGATGTTCTGACACGTTCTCTTCAGTGGGCATCCACTATGAAGAGCTTCAGAACCCAGAGACCCTTGGTTGTGATATCTCAGTGCCAGAGAACGTTGATAGAATGGCCCGGCATGGTGAAAGGGAAGTCTGTGGATGGCAGGGGTCGTGTTCAGGCCCAATGCAATCTGTATGCAGGCACAGTTCTTAAACGGTAGCCCCAGTCCTCTATTCGGTGTCAGCTAACCCTTCCTGGAAGGAATATCCGGTGCAGTACCTATCCGCAGAGACAATAGCAACGGTACCATCGATAGCGACAACAGTGACAGAACACAGCCTGGACAGCGACAACAGGAATAAAAATGACGGTATATAGTAATAATAACGCATAGGACCCAAGGTGACCGTCCATCTGAGGCGCCTCCTGAGAACTAGGTTTGGTGAGCTTACCTACCTGGGTGAGCACGCACCCCTGCCCGTTGGAAGCTTCGAGCCACATCAACAGAGCTCCAGCCTCATATTAGTAATAGGTGTGGCGCAAGGCTACTGAAATCTTCCATCCTCGGTCGCATTCCCATCCCATCGCGACTAAGATCCAAACGAATTCAACGCGGCGCGAAAATATCCCCCTCCGACAACCCATCTCCACGCTCAACACGACCGACAAAAAACCTTGCGTGCGATCAACTGAATCAATTCTATAACCCGCGACCCAGCCGAACGAACCACTCAGACGCCCAATCGCCAAAATGGCCAACTTCCTCGCCTCCATCTTCGGCACCGAGCTCGACAAGGTCAATTGCTCGTTCTACTTCAAGATCGGCGCCTGCCGCCACGGCGACCGCTGCTCGCGCAAGCACGTCAAGCCCAGCTACTCCCAGACCATCCTCATGCCCAACCTCTACCAGAACCCGGCCTACGACCCCAAGAACCGCATGAACCCGTCGCAACTGCAGAACCACTTCGACGCCTTCTACGAGGACATCTGGTGCGAGCTGTGCAAGTACGGCGAGCTCGAGGAGCTCGTAGTGTGTGACAACAACAACGACCGTACGTTTTAATGGATCCCCCCTCCCCTGCATCTGTTTGTCACGCGTTTGTGCCTGCAAACTCGCGAACGGAGACACGCTAACATTCTCCCTCCCACAGACCTCATCGGAAACGTCTACGCCCGGTTCAAGTACGAAGACTCGGCCCAGAAGGCCTGCGACGACCTCAACTCGCGCTGGTACGCCGCGCGCCCCATATACTGCGAGCTCTCGCCCGTCACCGACTTCCGCGAGGCCTGCTGCCGCCTGAACTCGGGCGAGGGCTGTGTCCGCGGCGGCTTCTGCAACTTCATCCACCGCAAGAACCCCTCCGAGGACCTCGACCGCGACCTCACCCTCAGCACCAAGAAGTGGCTCAAGGACCGCGGCCGCGACGAGCGGTCCCCCTCCCGCTCACCGACCCCGGAGCCCACGAGGCGCCGCTACTAGGAGGGCGGCGCCAACGACGGGGACGGTCTCGGCGGCGAGGCGGAGGGCGGCCGTGCCCGCGGCGGCGGCGGCGGCGGTGATTTTGGTGCGATGCCTTTTCGCGACCACCAGGGCGCCGACCAACGTTTCCCGGATATGAGTTTTCGAAAATGGAGGCCCAGACACGACAATGACAACAAGGCGAGCGAACCTCTCGACATGGGCGGCCACGGTAACAGCGGCCACCACCACCACCACCACCGTCACCATCGCGCTGATCGGCGTCCACGGGTCCGCTCTCCTCATCGCCGGCCGCGCAGCGACTCCCGCGGTGGAGGCGGAGACATCAAACGCGAGGACTTGCCAGACATATTCAGTACCGACATGTGAGCAGAGGCGGTTGGGGGGAACAATGTGCGCGGTGCCGATTTTGATACGTTTGACCTCACGGACCGCCGCCTCCCCCATTTGAAGAACGGGGGGCTGATATCAGGGGCTGGGGCCCAAAAGAAGAGACAGAAAAAAAAAGAGAGAAGCTGGCGTTCGTGGCGTTTTAGGGTCCCTTTAGGCTGCAAAGGGCGGAGCATTTCGTGTACACATATTGGACTGTCACAACGAAGGCCATAAATAGAAAAAAGGGCCAGATGTATTACTCCCGCAAGCCATGATTAATTCCAAGTGCTCCATGAAGCTGAACATGATGTTTGTCCCCTTTTGCAGTTGAATGCCGTTTCGTTATTGATTAACCCGTAAACTATGCCGCGTATCTACAAAGGTATCCCTTTTCTACCGAAAACCCCGATTTTCGCCAGTGCACACTGAGTTGGATCTCGTCCCTCCTACCTCTCTAGCCAAAGATTGTGCCTCCCATGATGAATGAAAGTGGTATGACGCACTCACTAGGCGAATGCCGCGAAGAACCATCTCTCAACATCTAGTCTACTTACTCCAGGGCGTCGTGGAAGCTGTCCTGGCTGGTGTCGGCCCTCTTCAGCGGCGGGACGCTCTTCTTCATGTCCGCGGTGAAGTCGATGAGGGGCCCCTCGCCGGCTTGGGTGCCCGTCCGGTTCAACATACCCTGGATGTCCTTGAAATCGCTTCGCGCCTCGTGGGGGGACCCGGTCGGTGGCTGGACTGCTGGCGCGGTCGCCGTTGTGGTGCTCGCAAAGTCGATGAGGTCGTTCTGGGGTGCTTCTTGCGGCTGAGGAGCCGGAGTCTCTGCTACGGAGGGTCGGTGCGGGGGGATGGCATGTTGAGGCGAGGCCTTCTGGCCCTTCACGATGGGATAAATGGCCAGGATTTGTTCGGTTTGCTTCTCGGGGGTTGTGCCATCACTGCATCGTCGTTAGCCGTCTAGTTTCACGGATAGTATGTTCGACTGTCACTCACATCTTGGCGTTGATGATCCACTCCAACTCCTCCTCGCCTTCCTCGGAGGCACCGGGGTCGCCCAGAACCCTCCGGAAAAGTCTCGGCTGCCACTCGACGCCTTCTTGCGCCCGGGCTTCGCGTTCCTCGCGTTGGCGATCCTCGACTTTGGTCTTTTCGTCCGTCGCGAGCGTGTGGTTGCAGTCTCTCACGGCCTCAGCAGTTGCCTGCCAGAGCCTCTGAGACTCGCGCTCCTCCTGTTCCTCAATAGGACGGACCAGCGGGGTGCTCGGCTTTGACCTCCTAGCGTTGAAGAACATCTCCTTGTGGCCAGTCTATGAGATTGTCAGCGGAGAACGGTCGACGGAAGGGGCCTGATTAGAGCTTACCCTGACGTCCTTGACGTACATCTCTTCACTCCAGAGTCCAGAGAGCTCAAACAGGACCTCGCCGGTGCTCTCTTGCTTGATGAAGCCGCCGATAGCGTTATAAGTTCCGCTGACCCATCCCTTGGTCTTGAAGTCGACGTCGGCAACCAGGTCAAGCTCCGGGCACCGCACGAAGCTGTGGTCTCCCAGCTCGTACTTCATCTTTCCGAACAGAATACCGCGGGCGTACATGTTGGGCTGTGTCAGAATGCTACGCGCACAGTCAGCATCCATCTGCGCAAATGAATTGCCAGACCAACGTACTATCGTTCGCCCTTGGTCTTGTCCTTTCCTCGGTTTAGCAGCGACAAAATCGCAGTCCCCTCCATCATGCTTGCAGCAGAGTTCCCGAGGAACTTGGACCTGGGCTTCAGTGTACCGTCGACTCGGATGTGGTGCTCTGGAACCATGTAAAAGTAGCTCGACTTGGGCGGGTGGTGCGACGTTTGCTCTGAAATGTAGTAGGCTTTCGTGTTGTCGGGCAGGTCCCAATAGCAGGTGAAAATCTCGCCGAGGATCGGGTTGAGGGGCTTCTTCACTCCTCTGCAAAGAGGTCAGCTACAACTACAGCTACGTTCTCGGCGGGCTCGGAAGGGCGACTGACGGCGGACGAATATGCCAGCCGCTAAGGTAAAACTTGACAACGGAGACAAATCGCTGGACGGGGTCGTCGATTTCGGGTATCGGAAGAAGCATCTCGGGGTGGCACATGAAGCTACGGCATGGATCAGCTATGGAAGCTCCGGAAGGGCGCAACAACACCGGCGGTCGTCACTGACTTGGTGATTCTCTCGAGCATGCTACGGGGCTCGAGAATAAAGGTCGGCAGTACGACGCGACTTAGATCAGCACCCGGTCGGAGCTGGGAGATGATGTGCATGAGCACTGAGACCCGTGTTAGCCAAGTGACTTCAAGTCATCGCACGGGCAGAGACAAGCAACGACGCGGCGCAATGTCTCGCCCTCTAGGAAGCTTCACTGACCGTTGCCCTGGTCGGGCTCGACAACAAGAGTGTCGTCATCCTCGGCAGCGGCTCCTTTGCTCTCGTCGACGCTGGAACGGTTGCTAGCTGGGGGGTTTCCGAGCCAAGTCAGCATTGGAGGCAACTTTTTTTTTCCTTTCGCGGCGCGCGCACTTTGGGGTCGTTCGGCAGTGGGGAGTGGAATAGAGGCGCTTTTCAAGTCTTTCTATGAAGAGGCTTTGAAACAGGACAGCAAGGAACAGCGACCGACACGCGGTAGAGGGGCAACAAGAGGTAAGCAGGTAAAGGTCGAAGAGTTGCAAGAGTGGGCGCAAGAGAGGTTTGGCGCCGTAGGGAAACATTGAACGGCGCGACGAGAGAAATTGGATTGCTATTACATCGGGTTGGCAGGCACGCTAGGGCTGGTAAGACTCACTGAGGCTGGACGCTCTGGAGCGTCTTCCTGGCACATGGACCAAACCCATGACTGCGACTGGCTCGGTGGATGCAGCGGTGCCCCCTCAGGCTCAGCGAGTGTGTGCAGCGTCCACTGTCCAGTGTCTCTGGGCCGCTATCGGTCTTATCGGGACGCCGTCCGGGATGAACCTTTTGGGCGGAAGGAGGGGCAGTGCTCGCAGGCCGGCGTTGCTGATGCTGCGAAGTAGGGGTAGAGTCGGTAAACGATGGGTCTACCAGCCCTCTTGCGGTTGACCAGGCGGGGGGGGGAGGGGAGAAGCGGTAGGATAGGTGGTGGATATCAGGTGGAACTTGTGAGCAAAGTGCTGTGTAAGGCAGCTGCTGGGGGGAGGTCGCTCTGCTGAAGTCCAGCTGATTCTATGGGCGCAAGGAGATGCCGGCAAGTTGAGAAGGAGAGATTGACGATGTATCAGCCAGGCGAAGGCGGGGGAGAGAAGCTGGGGAGGTAGCAGCAGCTCGCCTTCTCTTGTTGGGAGAGGCTTGCTTTGGGGGGGCTATGACATAGGATTGTCTCATACGTCGCTGTGGTTGCTCTCTCTCTCTCTAACAGCCAGTAACAAACGCCTGGCAAACTGAGAGGTGGGATGGCGACAAGGCGAAATAGGCAAGCGGAAGAGAGAAGGGACAGCAGAAATGGGAATCAGGAGTGGCAGAGGAGAGAAGCGACGTCTGTTAAAAGTCAATGTCTGGTGCCGGTTTGCTGAGGAACGACCGGAACTTGGGATGATTTAGATGTCCAAGATGACCAAAGATTACAATCGGGGAAAGATGGAGTGAAACCCAACCCACCACGCCTTGCCCTCACCCCCCTCTGATCTAAGGTGATCTGGTAGATTCCTTAGCAATGGACTGCCTGGCACGGTACAACTACTACCAAGCCAGCAGTCACACAGTAGATCACAGGCTCCTGCTCAGAGGCCCGGCCCATGTAACATTTACGTCGATGGTGTTCTTTTTTTTTTTCTTACCTACTACCTATTAGCTACTATTACCCAGCTAGTACTTGTGCCTAGGTAGGTAACTTTAGTACCTATAGGTGCCGGGGGGGGGGACCCCACCCCACGGCGGCCGAGGGGTGATGACGTCGCGTCGTTTTTTAGAAACTTTTTCTCCCACTTTTTCTCCCCTCGCCGATGCCCCTCGTCACCTCTGCTTCCGTGCGCTAAAAGAGCACCAGAGCACCGGCCAGACCGGCCGCTATTATCACTACGCACGAATGCAGTGGTGACATCTGGATTGACCCCAGGCCACCATCGTCGAACACGATCATGTTCTGCCTGCCCGGACAGTGTAGCCTCAGGGTTGTTGTGTACTATGTACGCGCCTGATGCACGTTGGCTCGTCTGACCAGTCCCCCGAATACAGCCTTGAGCTGGCATCGGCATCTGCCCTTCGCCGAGACTGTCACCCCAGCTTCCAACCCCCCTCCCCTCCCACTCTCCCCGTCCCATGCCCACCTCACTCACCATGCTGTATGTAATACCCTGCACCCAATCAGCAAGTGAACGACTCCCCCTTCTGTTCATTTATTCGCCCGCTCGCCGTATGCCCAAGCTTCCTCATGCACTTCAGATGCCTCGCTCCATCTCTTGGGGCTGCCTGATTATTGCCAATCCCACCTGTTCTCATGCAAGTAAATTGTGGCAGTGCCCGTCACGTCCAAGGATATTGACCGCCCCTAGATGCAGCCCAGGCCTCCCAGTTCGAGTCCAAGAAGACGGGAGGGGAAACCTGCAGCTTAAAGCTAGATAGTGGAGAGCCGAACGGGGTTCGATTCCACGGACTATGACCAGCCAGCAGAATGGCATCTTGGCCCTGGAACTTACCGGCATCTGTCAGCTTCCAACGCGCTTGCTTCGTAAAGCACCGTACTTTTTTCCGACATCCATCGTATGCGTCGCGTTCTATGCCACTTGATACGCGTATCATTGACAAGCTGTTGTCCTGTCTACCTAGACTTGCTATTTGCGTCTGCCTGCCATTTGGCCGTCTTTTCCTCTCTTATCCCAACATGTTATCCTTACAGGCATTCATATACCAACACCTAGGTAGCAGTCGCCGCGTCTTTCCCGGATGGACCAGTCTCGGCACCGCTTAGCTCCCCACGCCAGCCTCGTGTCAAACCCGAGACTTCCGGTCGAGTCTGCCACATCACCCGAGCCTGTAAACCGGCTCGGTATAAACTAATGCCACTTCTTGTGAATGGCCCATGCTATTCGCGCGTACTTGTGCTTCGACCACTCATCCTTCCGTCGCGTCGTCTGTTCTTCGCGAAGCAATGTGATGAACCGATTGATGGGTATCTCATACTTAGAACGTCCAGTTGTTGCTCCCCGCTGAAATGCTGTGGATGCGCTACCTCCGCCCAATTCGTTGCTATTAACTCATTTACGTCCTCGTGGACTTATTTGCCTCTCAAAGACCTCGAGCCCCCCTTGACGGGCGCCGGGAGACACTGGCAGAGACGGTCGCGTTCTGTTCGGACGTCAGCATCAACCCGAGCCCATTCGGCCTCCGCGAAACTTACCCGCTTCGTTCTCGAAGAGGAGCGATATGTCGTCGTGCTCCCCCGGCAGATCCGGCATGTCCAGGCATATGAATCCCATGTCATCCGACGGTCCATCGGTGCCGTTTGACATCCGCGGCAATGGGAACTTGGCATCCACAAACTTAATGCCAGCCTTGCTGCTGCGAGAGAATGTCTCAAAAACGTCGGTTCCCTTGAGGACGAAGTTCATACACTGGCCGTGATGGAAGTCGGGGAAGAAGGCCAGCAACTGGATCATGGAGTTTTGCTGCACCACCTGGACTCGGGTCCATCCTGCTTCCCACTTCTTGTGGATGGGCACCACCATTCGTCGTCGAGAGATGGCAAAAGCCGCTGCCAAACCGTCAAAGAGGACGGTGAAACCGGTCAACGCAGCCTGGAAGTTGTGGAGCTCCTTGAGGGTCGGGAAGCTGTAAGTGCGAATGGTTTGCGATGTCTGCAGCATTTGAAGCATCTCCGTCAGGTCTTTAAGCACGTCGTTTCCAACGGAACCATCCGACACGGCTGCTGTCATGTCGAACTGCGGCTGCCGCATCACGACCAGACACTTCGCGTCCTTGACCTCCAGCCTCAGACGCAGTTCACCCGGCGAAACGTTGACTCGGTCCGTGAGGTATCCCTGCTTAGACTCGACCACAATTCTCAGTCTGTCCGAGAGTACGGTGCGTGGCACATCCTCATCTGCATCTTCGTTGATCACCCGGGCCGCCGTCCAAGGAATCTGGCTGATGCCGGGCAGATATTTACTGTCATTCAATGACGTCGAGACGGAGAATCCGAGAAGAGGGACATCTGCGAATATGGTCTCGTCCTTCTGGACATTGGTACCAACCAGCAGGGTTTGGAAATAAGCTCGCTCTCGCTCGTCGCCAAAGGAGAGCACCATAGTCACTCGCTGGCGGCCACTGTCGTATTTGAGAAGCAGAGCCGGATCGCCACTGTCAGAGCGCACGAAGCCATAGGGGATCGGTTGCTGAGGTGTGTAGCTGTGGTTAATACCGCTGAGGGTCCTCGTGTGCGGGCCCGTTACAACGGTGATTCTCAAGCCACGGTGGTAAGCACGAGGTCCCGTGGGCGAATGCTCCTTATGAATCTTCTCAAACAGCGCAACGTCGACGCCTTGAATAGCCTCCTTGGGAAAGGCACGGGCCTGGGGGTCATTGTCGAAGTACTGGAAAGACCGGAGGTTGGTACGGAACACGCAGTGCTCATCGGACCGGGCATAGAGCGTGGACTGGACCTTGGCACCAAAGTCGTACATGCTCCACAGCATTCGGTAGTCTTGTTGTGAGCATTGGGCCACGACCATGAAGCCTCGGGGCAGCTTGATCTCAAGCGAGCAAGTCTCGTTCCGCCACCGCACGTCATCCCAAGTAGGTCCTATTTGCTTGTTTCCCTGGATTCGCAGGTTTACTTCTCCGTGCTGGCTGGCAATGACGAACACAAGGTTGGGCTGCTTCTGCGGTCGGACCATGGACAGGAGACAGGGGAAGTAGAATCGCTGAGACTCCATGCCCTGCTCCATTAAGAACACATCCGTGCTTATTCTGCCGAACGTAAAGTTTTCCGTCGTATCACCGGGGGGCAGAGAATCAAGAATCTCGGCAGGCGACAGCGTCCGGACCACTCCACTCATGGCTGCTTGCGAGTCTGCAGTGAGTAGGGCAACCATGTCGATACTCAGTCTAGGGTACTCAACCCAGATGGACTTATCAATCGTTTGGGGCAGGAATGCCTCCTCGGGAGGAAGGAAGCCGTTTCTCTTCATAGATACAGCCAGCTTCTTGAGGGTGGACACCAGAGTTGAGCGGATTTCATTGATTCCAGCATCCTGGGGCAGTTTCTTGGCTTCCACGATTTCGGGGATCGCCTCTTCAGCAAGCCAGTAGCCCTTGGCAAGGTTTGCATAAGCCTGCTGGCGGTCCATGTCGTTCTGCATCTGATCTTTAGGGCTGCCGGGCCGCGTGCGCACAGCAGCCTCAAGTGCCATACGTCCTTTCAGGAACCACCACAGGGCAGCACGTGCCAGCTCAAAGGGGAGACATGCTGAAAGAGGCTTGATTGTCTCAGCGTGCAATCGGAAAAGCTCACTGAGATGGCGCGTACGCGTAACAAATGTGTTGAGGGCATCGTCTCCAACAGCAAGCACAGCATCGTGCAGGTTGAAAGATGGCTGTCTTGAGCCGGCCGAGTAAGGAGGGGGTGCCATGTTGTTTTGTGAGCTAACAGAGGCTTGGCGGGAAAAGCTGTTGCCGCTGCTTTGTTGACCAAAACTGCTTCCAGTGGAGTAGACAGAAGAAGGGCTCTGATCCGGGGGCTTTCTTTGGTCCTCTGGAGACTTGGGCGGTGGAATGGGGGACTTCGCTGGTGGCACAGGTGATCTTGTTGGCGAATCGTGAATCTGGAGCTCCTGAATCTGAGGGGCGATGCCTGTGTACCCAGCTCCAGCATTACGCTCAGGTTGTGAGGACTGGCTTGCAGAGCGTGCGGCCTCTGCAAAGGCTCTTCCTTCAGCCTGTCTCATCTCAGCCTGGTGGGATTCAATGAAGGACTTCCGGTTTTCGTCCTTGGCGCTTGTTGGAGTGTCAAGGAAAGATGCTGAAGAATTGTAGCCTGGCGCAACCTCTCTTGGCAGAGGTGGGGGTTCCCTAGCCTCAGTAGGCTCATGGATAGAAGAAAATCCAGTTTGTGTACGGCGCAAACGACCAGGCATGAAGTCGGAGTCCTCCTTCGGTGCTGAGGGGGCTCTGGGCGGGGAGTCGTGGACGGCCGCAATGGGCTTTCGGCCGGGAGATGGCGGAGGACGTTGCTTCTTATTTCTAGAGACCTCGATCGCGGGGATTTCCGATTCGTCACCTCCCTCGCCAATAATCTCAGGGTAAGAGTCTACGAAGCGGACATTGAGACCCTTCCTGTTGCGCCGCGGGCTCCGAGGTGGTGGGAGGCCGGGGCTGGGCGCAGGGCTGCGGGCCGAGTAGGCGGGAAGGTTCAGGCTCTGCTGCGAATGACTGGCGACAGAGAGGGCCTGGGGGTAGCGAGTGGCCGAAGTGGTATCGAGTTTCGAGAGCGTCGGTAGGGCGCTCGAGGGGGTCGCGTGAGAGACTTGGAGTGTGTCGGAAGGGCCATTGAGGAAGTCGCTGATACTGCTTCCAGTCTCGGCCGGCGTCGGCTTGCGATCCTTTTCCTTGAGGGCGAACAACTTCCCCATCAGACGACCCCGCCTCGAGGAGGTAGCAGATTGCGGTTCATTCTCCATGGCTTGAGATCGTTATCGTAAAGCAGAAATGGCGGAGTCATGGAATATCCTGCGCGAAGCGGGAGCGTCAGCACGAGCAGGTGACAGCAGTGACAGTTTCCCGGCGGGATGCTGCTGGATACCGGTTGCGGATTATTGCCGTGGTAGGTGCCAAACTCACCTCGAGGGATTGCAGGGCGGGCCAGTCGAAGCTGCCCAGAAACAGAGGCGCTCGTGGTCACTCGTCGAGGAAGACGATGTTTGAGACGACGAATGGGGGAAATGGTAGGGGAGGAGAGAAGAGAGGAGGGGAAGGAGGACGAGGTATGTAAAGCAGGAAGGTAGTCAGATGCGAGTATGTTTGTACACCTTCGCCTGCTGTGGCAGGAGGTAATTGACTGTTGCCAGAACCAAAATAGGTAGGGTAAGGTGAGAGGAAGGAAGGAAGGCAAGGTAGTAGCAGCGAGGCGAGGTAAGTCAGTCCGGCCGGTATCTGCAAATGGCGAGACGAATCGGCAGCGTTGCCCTGCAGCTGAGTGCCTGGTGGTGTCGACCCTCGACAGATTTGGAGACGCAGAACTGAGTAGCGGTCGGTGGCTTCAGCCCGAATGGGGGTGAGTGAGAAGGAGCGACGTTGGGTTGTTCGAGAGAAGCAAGGGGTTTCAGGTTCAGAGAGATCGCAGCCACGGAGGCTGCGAGGCAGGTACCTTAGCTAGGTACGGTGCGTTGCGGGTGCGGAGCGCGTTGGGTCGCTGTCGAGCGTCGGAGGAGGCCCCAGGGACGAGAGACGATGGGCGATGAGGGGACAACACCTCGAACATGGATGGGTCTTGCACCTGCTCAGCGCCTTCCGTCAAGCGTTCAGCGTGGGTGCAACAATTGCCAGTGAAGCGGATGTGGACGTGGGTAGGTACCGACCTACGTGGGAGGCGTTCCGGGGAGTACGTCGTACCTTGCCTTTCCTCCTCGTGCGTGGACCCTTGAAGACGGCCAGCGGGCCTTATCACTGGCCAGGGGCATCGCTGACAGTGCAGCAACCCCCCTTTCCGACCCCCGCTTTGGCAGTTGTATGACAAACGAATGTACCGCCTTGCCCACGGGTACGTACATGCCAAAGTACCAAGTTACCCACCGCTACGGATATATGCGGTAGGCGAGTAGCCGTGGTATCTCGAGGGCAATCGGGCTGTTGCTAACGTTGTTACCGCCTCCTAAAGCTCTGGTACTACGCCGGGCTCCGTCGCCGGATGCTTCCCAGCTGGAATATACTGCTTCGTTCGCAGCGAGACTCTTGATAGTCAACACTCGGGGAAAACACAAAGAGAGCGGTGATGCGAAGGCAGAAAGGCATAGACGGGCAACAGTGGTGCACGATGTGGGCCAACGTGGGGCTTGGATAGGTACCTACACTGTAGGTAGGTAGGTACCTGAGTATTAAGTCGACCTCAATCCCCGGCCGCGGCTGCCCTACAGCACCAAAGTCTTGGAGTAGCAGGTAAGAGAAGGGATTGTGTCTTGTTGCGCGCGAAAGTGAAGTACCTAAGATAAGAGGATAGAACGACCTGAGCCTAGGTAGGAGGGCTGCAAAGCAGGTACTAGTTTCTACTTGGAGGTAAGATTTGGAGAAAGGCCCGCGCATGTGCACTACCTATGCGCGTTGGTGGGCGAACTATGCTGCTAGACAGGGAGGTCAGGGCAGGCAGGCATCGTGCTGTCAGCAAACTTCCCTGCCTCCGCCATGCTCAGCAGGTCTCTCCAGAGGATTGGGTTTTGGCACATGGTTTGGACGGGATGCGGGCGCGTGTACATAGGCGCGGCGGGACGCGAATTGGCATCTTCTGCCCAGACGTCCAGCCGCCATCCATCATCCATCCCGCCCGTCATCGTGGGCACAGGCACTGCGAGGCATTCACATATTCTACACTAGGAGACGCAGAACTGCAGCAGATGGCAACGCAACGTCGCAGCGGCCTCGGACTCTCCTCACTCACTGGGCTGGATAGGGCCTGTAGGGCGGCCATTCCGGGCTAAGGGTCCGGGGAGGATTCGAATCCCATCTCCAAAAGCTCGGAACGTCCAGTCGAGACCCCCTGTCCCCTACAAAGGTCCGTGACCGAGTACCTCAAGACTTGGTATCCGCAGCCGTAACCGCGCTATTTTTGGGGGTCCGGTTCCCAGGACTCTCCCATCAAGAGCCCGAGGTTGAGGATGGGGGCTCTTGGGAGTCTTGGGTCTTTACTTTTCAGTGTACGGATAGACTGCGGTTAAAAAAACACTAAAAGTAACAACAACACTAGTAATGAATGCCAGCTGGGTCTCCAATGAACAGGCATTGCCGTCATTGGGTCGCGTTTTAAAATAAGAGGACTGGTTTGGATGGGGGGGACGGAGATGGAGACGGGACCCTAGACGGGGTTTCCAACTGGAGGGACCAGCGACTAGAGGGGCCGCAATCACGACACGAGCTCGTACTTGCCATTTTGTCCAAATTTGAGGCAACCAGTGCCCGTATCGCCGTGCTCGTGAGGCAGAATTTGGAGCATCTTTTTTTTTCTTCCTTTCTTTCCTTTGCTCGTGTCCTCAGGGTATCTCGCGCCTTTCCCGCGTCTCAGCATCGTATTCATGTAGACGACTGTACCTGACACCCACCAAAATTCGTGTTGGTTTGGTGTGTGCCTTCCTACTTTGGTTGTAGCGGAGGTCTCAAAATTGGCATGCAGATGTCTCTGCGCCTAATTTCTCTTTTGCTTGCTTTTCCTTTTTTCCTCCATCCTCTTTACTTCTCATACTTGGTACGGATAGTTCTCCCGCCATCGCATCTCACGGCCACATCCCATGTTCTCTTGATTATAATTGCCAACCGTTCAATGAAGACGAACTCGGGACCATGTGCCGGAATTGCGCGCGGCCTCCAGCGGGACACCGCACTGCACCGAGCGCATCGCATCACATCGCAACGCCCAAAGTTCAAAGTTCAGACGCTACTGACATGATGATGTGCAGCCCCTTCGTTTCAGACATGGGACGAATCTGTCGTCTGTCCGAACCTTAGCCCACCCGCTGCGCGCCCTCTTCACCCTCTTGGCCCTCTACCCTGTCGGCTGTCCCTTGCTTTCGGCGCCGTCTCCCGACTAATGTTCCCTGCCGCGAAGGGGAGCCGCCGCTCAGCAGCAATTTGTCGCGTGAGCAACAACCGAGCAATCCCTCGACCCCAGAGCTGCTTCCCTGCCGAAGTCTGCCGGAGCTTTCGGCACACTGCAATAACAAGGCAAAAAGAAACACACAAGAACCGTACGCATGCGAGATGCCGCTGGCCAAGATGTGCACTACAGATTATGTGCCAAACTCCAGTCCGCCAAGACTCGGCCGGCCCTATCGACACCATCTCTGCAGCGGTTTATCGATGCCCGATATCGTCTACCCGCGTCGTCGGCGATAGGGATGGCTTAACCGTTCTTGCACCAGCGTGTTGCTGGGAAACGAGCTGAGGTACTCATGACGGCATAGCTCCTCTCGCCCAAACAAACCACTCCCTTCCAGTTAATGCGAGCCACCCGTCGAGCCGCTGAAGAGCGACACACTGCCACAGTTTGCGAATCATTTCACATGTCAATTCTGGTATGGCAAATAAACAATCTGAAGACAAGAAACCGATGCACATCATCCCCATTATGCTCATAATTTCCACGGCCATGCAACCAAAATGCCAAACGGTCTCCGCCCGAACAGCCTCCAAAACCCGTATGCAAACTGGCCATATTAAATTTCCCTTCAACGCAAAGCTTCGCAATGATGCCATTGTACAGCCCTGTTTCCAGCGTCGTTCCTACGCCTGGACCATCTGCCGCAGCCTCTTCTCGATCTTCTCTCGCCCGTCGAACGTCTCCCAGACGTTATGGGGCGCCTCGTCGACAATGTCCCAGTGCTTCAGGTTCCTAGTGAGGTGGCTGAGATCTCTCTGCTTCTCTTCCCAGACACTGTCCTTGCGGATGTTGTCGCCGGAGCTGATCAACACTACGGGCGTGTCGGGATACTGGATTGCCTTGCCGCTGACCACCTCCCGCTTGGTGAGCGAATCGGCCACCAGGCTCTCCTGCAGTTTCGTAAACAGGTACTTGCCGCTCTGTCTGGCTGAGCGGCCCCAGACACGGTCGGCACTTGTACGTCCTCGGAAGAGCGCATCTGGAAGTCGTTCCAGGCCGAGGGGCGAGACGATGCCACGAACCCAGTAGGCGAAGCCCCTACCCGGTGCCGAAACCCTGTGTAGCAGGTCTTCGTGGAGGGGGTCAATCATGAGAATACCTCTGACCTCCTTTCCGTGCCGAGACGAGAAAATACGAGAGTATACCGAACCAATGCCAGCACTCGCGAGAATCCAAGGGCCGTTTTCGCCTGCTCGTGCGAGAGCCTCGCTTAGTGCGTCGGTTGCCATACCGGCAGAGAGCGGGCTCGGCGCCGTATCACTCCAAGCGTAACCTGGACGATCGGCGAAACAGTATCTCGCAATAGATCCGTTCTTCAGAGCGCCTTGGGCAAGCTGCCAGAGTCCGTTCTCCACTGGCAGGTCGCCCCCTTCGAAAAAGACGGTCGGTAGTTTGTTTCCCGCAACATCGGTGCCGTTGCCTTCGCAAAAGATGTGGATCCGGTATTGATCACCATCAACCCAGTACTGCTCGCCTGGCGGGCCGAACCCGGCATCCAGCGATCTAAGAACCAGGGTACAGGTGATCAAGATGATTACGATGGAAAGAATGACATAGGCAATCGTCGAGATGAGCACCTCTGTCCATTCCCAGACCGTACGTCTCGTCTCGACGCGGCCCGTGAGCCTCTCTTCCTCCTCGGCCTTGCCCCATTTCACCGTCCGATCAGCAAGTAGCGTCCACAGACTCATGAGGAAGGCCCCTGAACTCAAATCATCAGCAACACATTTCACGTAACTTCGTCTTGGAGCACACATACAGATGACGCTGGCGACCCCGACGGCGCCCTCCTCGTACCGGTTCTTCTGGACCGCAACGATGAGTATCGTGTCGGCAAGCAGCATGACGGCCATAAAGATTGCCAAGACCCGGACGGCAGCGGACGGCGCCCCGAAGAAGACGAGCGTGAACAGCAGCGTGAAGAGCGACAAGCTCGAGTAGCTGAAGGCGTAGAAGCCCGACCCTCGGGTGTGCATCCCGGGCGGCGTGACGAAGATGGACACCAGTGCGAGCGTCCACCACACGAAGGTGAGGGCAGCGAACAGCACCGTCGCCCATCGCATCAAACGCACCGTCCACAAGTTGTACGGCGACACTGCTGGGTCGTCGGGTGTCAGAAACTGGCGGTTGTCGCTGTCGAGCCGGTTCGGCAGCAGGCGGGTGTGCTCGTCGGGCTCCCGCGCCGCGTACTCGTTCGATCCTCTCTCCTCCGGCGGCCCCTCCGGTACATCGTCATCCTTGTTGTTCTTTGAGCCAAAAAGCGACGGCATGGTGACTTGAGGCTGTCGTCCCGTTCTATTTGGTCTTGTTTGTCACCCTATAAGTGGAAGAATTGAAGAAACGGTTCAAGTGATGCTATCGCGACTCGAAGCCAAGCAAGCACTTGAAGGTATGAAGAAACAAAAGAGAAGAAGGTAAAAAGGTTAAAATCCGAAATCTAGAATCGCCCAACGTCGAGCGCAAAAACGCCTCTGAAGAATCAGCCAACCCGACTAACACGGACACTTCCATCCCACTTTCATATCAGACGTGTCAATGACGGCAGGGGTGGTCCGCTAGGCGAACGGAAGGCCAGAGCTCCCAGCAATGTCGTCATTAGGTGCGATGCATGCGGCAGGGCGGACCCGCCGCATCGGCGATTGGGCGGGCCCCCTCCCGATTCCACCACCGACACGGAGGAGGGACTGGGGATGGAGCTAACGCTCCGGTTTGGCGCGTGGGGGACGATGGTTCCGCAGGGAAAAAAGCAGGAAATCTGCGACAAACCACCACCGTTCGTGAAGCTCCTGTTTGCCATCTTTGGCTCTCAACTTCTCGAGCTAACCGCTGGTGGCGCTTCTTCGACACGTCTGTGCCCCCAGGGTTGATCTCCCCTTCCCACCTACCCACATCGATCCTGCCCGATCCCACTCTTCTCCGCCGTAAAACCCATCCTGCCTTGAACAAGACTACTACGCGCACACAAGTGTGAGGTAGACTGCCCTCTCGACTCAATATATGGGTCAGATACACATCACCCCGATACTCTCGACCCATACTTCAGTGTCCCTCCATACTCTTATTAGGCGGGTCTGACACGGAAAGGGCACAAGGCATGTGAAAAGTACGCGTATGTAGATTATAGAGTAAAAGTCTTCCGTTTCCATCCATCTGTTTTACTCGTACAAACAACGTTCTCAGCCTCTTACCTTCGGGCGTATAAAGCGAAATCAATTCGAGTGCTACTTTCTTCGTCGGGCTGAGCCTCGGCGTTGGAAAGTGGGTATAGTGTGGAAGCAAACTGGCTACAAGCAAATCATCATCTGGTCGTGGCTTCATGTTCACCAATCCCCCGAATCTGTGCTTGATCACGGCATTGAGTCGTTGTCCCTAGGCCCAAGGGGCGATAGGGTTGACTCCTGGGCTTCCAAGCGACGACTCAGAAGAGACAGATGCCGAGGTCCTCGCATAGCTGCTGCCGCCACGCCGAAGCTGTTTCCGGTTTACCGCTCTCTTCTTTGCGAGCACCTCAGGGTCAGGACCGCTGGACGGCTTGATGGCCTCTTCAGGAATCGCACCGATGGGAGCGTGAAGCTTTGCACTTGCCTCAGGGTCGCCAATGGAAATCCCGTGCTTTTGGAACTCATTCTTCTTCAACTGTTTCCAGTCCTGGGCAGATGGCTCTCCAGTGTTGAACCAATCTTTCACCTGATGGAGCCAGCCAGGCTTGCCCTTCTTGGACTTGGAGTTGCTCTGGCGTCCGGGCTTCGTGGGGCTTCCACTGGTACTGGTAGTAGAGGGGCTGTAGTCGGAGGCTTGCGACTGATGAGAAAACATGCGCTTCGGAGGTGACATTCTCAGGCTAAACTCTGAAGCCACGCGTCGAAGAGATCTGTTATTCATGTTGAAGAAGCTGGCCTCAAGGCGCGTTCCTGGATGGTTGTCTTCTTCGTCACTGGCCAACGCAATGTCGGCTGTCGTCCTCGTGTCGATATCGGCCACCCCTGAGCTGGATGCTGGCCGGGACGGGCTTGGAGAACGAAACCGGGTAAAAGATAGGTCAACTGATTTGGCTGCTTTGTGCCGAAATGGCTCGTGAAACTTGGGTTGGGCAGTTCCTGACTCTGCGAGTACAGTTTCGATATGCCGGTTGATGCACTTCCTATTTTTTTGAGAAGTTGCCAGTCCGAGAAGACTTCGTCTCTTCTTTTTCTTCCCAGGTATCGGTCCCTAACCGTAGGCGAATGCCTCTGGCCCGTTATGGAGAGCGGAAGAGTCTAGATCGTCACTACGACTGATCGGAGGTGTATAGGAGGAGGCCCAATAAAATGGAGTATCGGCGCCTCCAGGTGCTTCTGCCGTCTTGTTATTGGATTGAGCGTCTTGAAGCTCTTCCGGCCGACTTTTCGGAGACGTGTCTGCTCCAAGAGGAGCTGGGTGTAATGGAAATGATGATGGATATAATGCTGCCGTTGGGTATGAAAAGTTCCGGATAGGAGGCAGAGGATTCGAAGTTATGGGAGGTGCTTGGTTATCTTGATCTTCGGGAAGAAGAGGTGGTGGGTCTTTCTGCTGCTTCCGACGTCGAAGGAAATAAGGCATTGTACACCTGAGATGAACGAGAAGAAGAAGTGAATGTCTGTCCGAGACTCAGGCGCCTGGGAAGAGGAGTGGTGGTGGCGGTGGGACAACAATGGTGTAACCGAATAAATCCCTTGGAGTGCAGTCGTGCGATGTAGGACAGCACGAACGTATTGGTATGTTGATCTGAGTAGTTGATTTCACCGAAACCAGTGTGTGTAAGACACGGAAGCTGAGATATGGGAAATGTGTTGGTATGATTGAGGTAGAGATGGTGTGATAGATAGGAAGCTGATGAGGAGGAAGTCAGGAAAGAGGAGCGAGGGCTGAGGCTGTATATGTTTGCCAGGCGCAAGTGGGTGCAGCCAACGGAGAAACCTTGGGAGGGGATGGAAAAAGGGAAGATCAGCGAAGCGGCAGGAACCACCTCGTGGCAGGAACGTGCGGAATGACGCCTGTCCAAGAGACAGAAAGAGCAAAGTTCGCAAAAAACATGGGAAAGTCTTGGAAACCACGCCTGCCTCGTGCCCCGGCTCGCTATCTTAGTTTCCTGCCTACTGAGTGGCACCTTCCCTAATTTCTTGCCATGCCTCAAGGTACCAATTCCCGGCCTTGATGCCATTCCACAGAGAGAGCAACCTGGTTACCATTTTCCGAAGCTTTCTGGGTTAGCAGCACTCATCCTACCTGCCTAGGTGGGCGCCACGGTGACACTAAAGCATCTGAAGCACACGCTACTGCCAACGTTAAGGAAGGGTTCTGCGGCAGAGTCAAGGTACATCTGCGTTCATTGTCTGTTCGATGTGCTTGCTGCGGCTGGAAATGTATGGGACATTTCCTCCTTGCTTGTCATCAGGGAGTAAAAGCATGATGGGTGATCCCGTGAATAGGGTACCTATGCAAGGGAGCGCCATCCTCGGCGACATAAACATCCCTCCGTCCACCCTCTCTAGCGGACGGGAGCTTGTCTCAGACGGACCAAATCTGAAGAAGCGCAGTCAGAAGTGTTCGGCCTTCGACGGCGTTGCGTTTCCTCCTTTGTTGTCGGGCTGTCAGACTGAAGGCCGGCTCTACCGGACTTTTGGGAGATCGAGGACATGATTCTGGCAGCATGGCCTCCCGTATCGAGGCGCAGTGTTCTTTGTTAGGCCTCTCGAAGGCCAAAAGTACGGCAGTTCGCAGCATCAAAGAGCGAATGCTCTACAAATTCGCTAGCGACTCGTAGCAGCTCGGGAAACAAGGCACAGAAACAACGATGCCCAACTTATCTGGTAAGCTAGGGAGTGGAGATGAGTCTAAATGGAGATGGTTGAGAGGGCCATATGATGTCCTGATCGGGATACGAAAGCTAGGCAAGACCAATAGCTCGCTCGCGCGAGGGAAGCCGAAGAAGAAATTCCCACGTCGACCTGCCTGCTTGCATGCCCAGGCACCGGGTTTCTTAGTTACGGGTCTGCTGCAGCCACAATACTGAAGCAAATTCAGATCCGAGCCTGTCGCCCCCGATGGCCGTCTCTCGTTGGCCGAAGCCCAAACCAGCAAAAAGGGCCCTGTCAGCATTCTAGGTCGGCATACTGTCGGCGGCTAGTACAGGAAACAGCCACGACCAAGGTGAATCTTCGATACGGACGCATGCCAGCAGTAACGTTCTATGGAATCACCGCAAGGGCATCTTTTCCTCGACGTCATGGAGACATCGACATGTGCCGAATGCGCCTTCTTGCTGGGGCGGGTTTTCTGATTCCTGTTTTCGACGCTTGCGGGCAGGAGGTTGTGTCTCTCCCCTCCCGCGGCCGATATCCCAGAGACACCTGCCCCGTTGGAGAGCAGCTGAAGTCCAAATGCAATCCCATAGGAGCCAAAATCTCGGCACCGGTGCTTGTGCTGCATCGATCCATCTTGCTGAAGTCGGCGGGGCAGCTGGCGGCACGCGCTCACATAGCATGAGACAAGGAAGGCCGTGCACTGCCCGCCCCGGCGCTCGGGTAGATCTCCAGTCTGCAGGCGCGATGCTTGAATAGAACTAGGCGGCAGGTGGTGGCAAACAGCGCACTAATACACTACTACGTCTCACTGCACTCTGTCTTTCATCCCGACATCAGACATTCAATAAGTGAGACGGTGACTCAGCCAAGAGGTAACCAACAGAAATAGATGGCAAAAAGGAAAGAAACCCGACACTGCCTGACAGACCTTGCTCAGCATCGCCAGTCTGAGTTTGTCCGATAGTTACGTCCGTTGGCTCGTTGAACAAGCTTGCCCGCCAAAAGTCCAACGAGGCAGCCATCAGCTGAAAACGGCGATTTCCTGTCGCGCTACAAAACCAACGCTGAGAGCTGACAAAGCCTTCCAGGCAGCGGCGCGACAGCGCGACAGCGCGACAGTGAGCACGGTGCACATTCCGTCCGAGCTCCGTTTCCCCCCCCTGCCGTCCGTCCCTTGCCTGCCGTTTAGCTTCGACCCCACCAAAGAAACACTCCAGCCTCCAACTTTCCATCTTTCACCAAGGGCTGCTGCTACAACCACCACAAACAAACAGCGCAAAACCTGTCGCGAGCCACCTAGCCTCACCCAATATGCCAGGCCTCACGATATCAACCGACTCGATCGCTCCGCGCGCATCGAACCCAGCGCCAGCTACGTCTGTGGCGCCCGGCTCCGGCGCAGCCCCAGCCGGCATCTCATCCTCCGCGACCGGCGCAGCAGCTCCCCCAGCGCGGACCCCTCCACAGTCCTCGCGGTCTACTTCCCCCGCCCGGCCCCCTATCAGCCCCATAACCCCGACTCTGCCCCCCGCCCGCCTCGCCGACCCTCCGCCGCCTTTCGCCGCAGACCGGCCGGTGCTCACCCACTCCACACAGCCACCTGCTGCATCGGCCATCCCCCCTCCGCGCCCGGAGCCCATCGACTTCGATTCGAACCCGGACGTCCTCGCCCTCAAGTCGGCCATCTCCATCCTCCAGCTGCAGCAGAAAAAGGCCGCCGCCGATATCAAGGCTCTCAGCCAGGCGAAGAATGCAGCCATCGAAAACCCCCCAGCCTTCCTGGCAGACCTCGAGTCCGGCAAGGTGCACACGCAAGGCGACAAGCTGTTCCTAGACTCCGATTCTGATTCGGACGAAGAGGGCGAGGGGAAAAAGAAGGCGTCGGGCAGCGGGGCGGCCGGTGATGGACAGAGCAAGGCACCAGAAGAACCGCGGCCCTGGAACTCTCTCCCCAAGCCCCAGAATGTGGTGCGCTGTCCGCCCATCAACTGGTCCCAGTACGCTGTGGTCGGGGAGTCCCTAGACAAGCTACACGCAGACCAACTTGCGCGGCCGAGCCAGGGCGCGCCAGCGACTATGGGTCCCAGCGGGACATACGAGTTTACCGGCGTTCCTGGCGGAAACCAACGGCCATTTGTTGGAGTTGCGGCACCTTACACGCCCGGAAAGGACCGAATCGACAAGAAGTCGAAGGGTAGCAAGAGGTGACTGACTGTCTCTCGTCCACGTTTGTGTGACACGGCGTTGCAGAGGGACGTATGATTTTATGCTTCGTTACGGATGGCCATGATGTTACGAGGAGTCACGCACGCAAGGGTTGCATTGGGTAGGCAGGCGTTATGGTTAATCGCATGCATGACTCAAGGTTATAGTTATCAATGTTCATATCAACAAGAAAGAGTCTCATAGGCACGTTGAAGAGTCGAGTTACTTCGTTGCGTCATTAGTCGAGGTATCTACGGGAGTCTAACGGGACAATCCCAAACCCTTTCCCTGATATGCATGAATCCGATGCCTGGAAACGCCGCCTAGCCCTGCCTGTGCAAACCCATGATGAACCCAAACCTCCATGGAAACGTCGCATCCCGTTGCTGAACAACGGACAAAAAAACTGGCGGAGGTACTATTACCATCCCGATGCCAAATACAGACCAAGACCCCGATCCGACTCGTCGCCTTTGTCGTCGCTTTCGTCGAGAATGCAGGGCAAACGAACTAAAAGTCGCTGTGAAGATGTAAGTCAGCGTCTCACAAGGCATTTCTTGATCACTCACTCCATGCTTTGCTGGACCGATCTCCGGAGCCGACGGTTGTAGTTCTTGCGTCCCTCGGCACCACCCCAGTAAAGTTTATGTGCCTCCGGGTTCACCAAGGTACGAGGGTCGTAGGCGGGATCCTCCTCTTCCAGGGCGGCGAAAACTGCCTCAATATGAGAGCGGACGTCGTCTTTCTTTAGCTGGTTGGGGAAATAGCAAGCGGTGCCGTCCTCAGCAATGCGATGGTGGAAGATGCGTGTCATGAACCTGACGCGAGGTTGCTCCTCTGGGAACCGCGGACTGAAGTGTATCTTGATGCGGAAGAGACCGCCGTCGAGGTTCGTCATGGGCCGTCCGAAGTAGGTAATGACCCAAACAAAGGGGTTGTTGTCCTCCAGTTGGACGTCGTGGGGAAAGTCTTGGCGCTTGAAAGCCTGCACGACCTGCTCATACTGATGCCGCAGGTTGACGGACACGGTCATTTCCTTGTTGCTAGCAAGCTGTCCCTCACTAGCCCACTTGACAAGTTCATTATCGAGGGCAACCTTGATGTTGCGCAGCCGTCGCTCAAGTTCCGTGTAGTTGAACTTGCCATCCATGGAGTTGCTAGCCCCCTCGAAGGGCATGCGGGCAAACGGCTGATGATCCTTGACCTCCGTCTTGGCCTTTTGAACAGCATCGAGGTAGTTGTCGTAGTACCAGAGGAATCTTCGCTTGCAGAGATCCTTGAAAGGCTCGAAGGGTACGGTCGTGTCATCCATGTCCTCCATATCAATGTCGAGCTGGTCTTGCTCGCCCGCAGACTGCTGAGCGGCGGCGACGCCATCCGGCGTCAAGCCCAAGTACTCCTCGAGGCGTTGGATGACGGTAATACGCAGGGTCTCGTGGCGAATCTTGTTGTAAGTCGTTAGCACAGGAAATCCATCTGGCGTCCAGTGTCGCGTGCTTCGCCCCTACCTTCTGTACGTAGTCCTTTTGGTTCTTCTTGTCGGAAGCCTCGTTTGCCTCCTCAAAACCAGGCTCGTTCTCGTATGGGTTGCCTGACATCAGGCTTTGGATAGATATCAAGATCGACTCGAGGCCTTGCGCCGCCGACCATTCCTCGCCACGCTCGCCACGCCAGGTGCTACACTTCGTCAGTATGCGGTGTTTCGAAATTGGTTGTCTTGTTTCTTCGTACCCCAAGATCGACCTGTAGCGACATTAGTATACTTGCTCCAGCGCGATGCGCAGCCTAATTTTGGAGAGGAAACTCACAAGCAAACCTTGCCGGATGCATAAATGTTTGGGTTGAAGCGGCAACGGCCACCATTAGTTGTGACACCATTGACATTTGGCGACTTGCGCGGGTAGTCTGCCTTTGGTTAGTGCCCCAAACGTCAAATTTGTGCCGTCAGGACAAACCTTTGTTGAATCTGATAGCAAACTGGCATAGCAGTCAGCATGTGACAGATTGAGCGACCAGTCTCTGGTTTGTATACCTCGAAGAAACCGAACTCGTAGGGAGTGTCGTGGGGACCGATGATGAGGGCCTTCACATTACGGACATCGACGTCGCGGCACGCAACAGCCAGAGCTACCAGCTGTGTCAGCAGGAGACTTGCGCCTCTAGGCAGCGCCAGGGAAATCCATACAGAGGTCCGAAGTTCGTTGGATATCGCTCAACTCCTGTGCGACACAATTGTTAGCCTTGCGATTTCGACCCCTCATTCACATTTGAGGCGAGGAAGACGGGTCGGGCTGAGACTTGGCTACCTTGGTAATGCGAATGATGGATTGGTCCGCCATACTGATGGCTTGGGTGGGTGCACTGTGGCTCCCTAGTCAACTTGTCGGAATGTATATTCTTGGGGTGATGTTTGGTGAATGAAGGAGGCACCGAGGGGTGGCCACAAGTTGAGGAAAGAAAAAGATGTGGTGGACTAGGAGCCTGGTAGTTGAGACGGGACGAGGTCAGGCAAGGAAGGTCATGCAGACGGTCGAATGCGCCTCACGCCTCCTGGGTTGGAGGGGTATGATTTTTCTTCGGCAAGGTTGGTTGGCAGCAGCAGGCTCACTGTGCACATCGGTATGGAAATGGAAGGCATTGGATGAGGTGTTAGATACAGGCAGGCAGCTGCTCTAAATTGGCAGTTTGGCGGGGCATGAGGGGTAATTTTAGTGGCTGTTTGCTACAGGTGAGCACAGGTTCAAGGCGGTGGAAGGTCCGTCTTTGCCTCTAGGTGGGCTCTAAAACCAATGCCAGTGTGCAGTCGATTCCAAGCTTTCAAGAAGAAAAAAGGCCGATAGGACCAAAAGAAATTCTGACTACTGTATGAATCAATCTTGGCCCAAAAGAATTAATTCTCTTTGTGATGTAACCGAGTCTCGTGAATATTTGGTTTACTCAGCTACAGTGCCCTGGCTACCTGCCGTAGGTATTACCGTGACCACCTGGATTGAATACCCCGCTAAGACTGATCGATGGAATTGTTCTGACAGTCAGTGTGAACAGATACCCAGCTATCTAACAAGCCATAGTGACATGGGCATTAAGCGGGGATCTAGGATGTTAAGGAGCTAGGTGGCACCTCACCCTGTCTGTTCCTTAAAAGCCGACCAAGGTAACATTGTTGCATTCTCATTCTCCTGCATTCACAACTAATTAGAAACGCCTGTAACAGTTTTTTACCAAACTATTCCTACTGCTTGAGACTAACGAAGTTGTAGTGAGACTTGAGTTGTGATAGATACCCTAGATAGACCATTGTCCATATATCTAGTCCACAAAGGCTACAAACTCGATTATTAATAGCCACCTAGAAAAAGTTGGTCGAGTCTGGACCAGGAGTTATTCTACAAATATTACCCAACTGATTCACAATATGTTGCTATGTCACACTGACATGCAAAAACCCAAGACAGCAGACAACGACAGTAGACAATATAAATGACTATTTCCAAGAGACAAGGCTCCAATGACTGCCCTTTTAAAGGAGAGAAGAACCACCATTGCTTGGAGTAGTTGAACGTTGAGGTAGGCAGGCACTTCGGGTACTGCCAGGTGCCTGGATGTTACCTAGCGCAAAAGGTGCAAGGTTACAGTGTGTTCTTCTGAGTGGGGCAAGTGGCCGTGGGGCTCCAGTCCAACGAACGCGGTGTTTCGACCCCTGCCACGCAGCCTACCTAAGCTCTCCGACGCGTCAAACTACGCGTCAAACACTTTAATTGATTTCTTGACCGTCGTCAACCCTCCACGCCCATTGAGCGCCGCAGCCTGACGATCGAACCGGACCACCAGAACTTCGTCTCGAAAAGCACCACCGAAAGCCCCGAAGATGGCCAGCTTTTTCGACCTCAAGGCCAGGAAGCAGGCTGCTGCCAATGGTACGGCTCAGAAACAGGAGAAATCTTCGCAACCGCCGAGGGCGCAGCCTTGGGTAGAGAAATAGTCCGTCACCCCGTTGCGCAGGCTCTCAGAAAACGGAATGGCCATATGCTGACTTACTAGAACAGCCGCCCGAAGACTCTGAACGATGTCACTGCCCAAGACCACACCGTCACGGTTCTGCAACGCACGCTGCAGGCCTCCAATGTACGACCCCCTCCCCGAAGCAGAAGACAGTATCGGTGATTGTCGAGGGGTGCGCTGACCCCAATTGTAGCTGCCGCACATGCTCTTCTACGGGCCTCCGGGAACCGGAAAGACCTCGACAGTTTTGGCACTTGCGAAGGAGCTCTACGGCCCTGAGATGATGAAGTCCCGCGTGCTCGAGCTCAACGCTTCCGACGAGCGAGGAATCTCCATCGTCCGCGAGAAGGTCAAGGATTTCGCCCGAATGCAGCTGACGAACCCCACGACCGAATACAAGAAGAGATATCCCTGTCCACCATTCAAGATCATCATCCTCGACGAAGCCGATTCGATGACCCAGGACGCCCAGAGCGCTTTGCGCCGAACCATGGAGACATACAGCAAGATCACCCGTTTCTGCCTTATTTGCAATTACGTCACTCGCATCATAGACCCGCTTGCGAGTCGATGCAGCAAGTTCCGCTTCAAGAGCTTGGATCAAGGGAACGCCAAGAGAAGGCTTGAGGAGATTTCAGAGAAGGAAGGCGTTCAGCTGGAGGATGGCGCCGTCGATGCGCTGATCAAATGCAGTGAAGGCGATCTGCGAAAGGCCATCACATTTTTGCAGAGTGCGGCTAGACTAGTCGGGGCTGGTGCCGCGGACGCTTCAGGAGACGATGCTATGGAGGTTGACAAGAAGCCCGTCACCGTCAAGATTGTTGAGGACATTGCAGGTGTTATTCCAGAGAACGCCATTGACAGGCTTGTCAGCGCTATCCGCCCGCAAGGCGCTGGTGATACATATCAGAGCGTGGCAAAAGTTGTCGAAGACATGGTGGCGGATGGCTGGAGTGCCGGGCAGGTCGTCTCTCAGGTAAGCCGGTTTCGGCGACTCAGGCTGCTCATTGCTAATGGAAGTGCAGCTCTACCAAGCCATCGTGTTCGATGAAGCGATTCCCGACAGCCAGAAGAACAAGATTGTTCTGATTTTCTCCGAGGTCGACAAAAGACTAGTTGACGGCGCAGACGAACACCTGTCTATTCTGGACCTGTCATTGAGAATATCGGGCATCATGAGCGGCCGCAGTAACTGAAGGGAAACCTATGGATTGTGGCTTTGGGGAGTAATAATAAAGGGCGCCCGGACTGGACGCTGGAGGCGTTGGAATGGTAAACTTGTGTGTGCGTATGGGGTATATACCACCTTCGGGTCCTCAAATATGATCTTCATGACCAATAAGGCCGAGGTTACCGTCAATGGTAGACCAGATGTCTCCTGCCTTAACCATGGTCTCTCTTCTCGAGTGGGCGGCATGCTTCCTAGAGCTCGCCTTACCCACCGACCCTTGCGTCAACCAGATGTCGTCTTCAGTTGTATCGCCTTCTGCTTGCTCCCCGACTGTTTTTTGTTCCTTGCCCAAAAGCTTGTCGACTTCCTGGAGAGCTGTCGTAGACCCCTCCAGTGCAACCTGTCCCTCCTCAATCTTCTCTGCTACCGCCTCCAAAATAGCAATCTTTGCGGAGTCCGCAGCAAACACCCACGGTTTCACCCGTTCTGACGTCGACTGCTGCTTTTCAGACACCGCAGAAGCAAAGTCCTCCCCGACACCAGACTTTGGCCTGCCGGCATTGGGCGTAGAATGCTCGGGAAGAAGCTGACTTTCCTCTGCCAGGTGATCGAGGGCCTGCCATATTTCCTTGGCTTGTTTTGACAACACGAGGTTGATATGCGATTTTTGGGCTATCATGCCCTTTTGTTCTCTGGAAAGCGACAGCAGCTCTTCGAGATATGGAATGAGCAGATGGGCGGTTGGTGCTGGCGAGACAGCCTCGCCCTGGGAAGCACCAGCGGCTTCGACACCGGGTTTGAGGACTGGCTGCGTCTGCTGCGACATCAGGGAAAGCAGCGATTTCCGCGCTGCGATGTACTGTGCATACTTGCTTTTGATCTCCGCTAGCTGCTTGTCGATATTGGTCTTTTCAGGGCGACCATCGCGCTGTGATGGCGAATCGTCTTCGCCCTCCTCGGATGCTTTACTAAGCTCCGTCTCGATCCAGTTGATGAGCTCCGCCCGAGTGGTATTAAGAGCATATGCCCTCTCTTGGTCGCTGACTTGACCGGCGAGCGAGCTCGTTCTCTGCCGCACGTCCTGCAGTAGCTGCTCCTCTCGCTGTAGAAGTAATTTCGCCCGAAGAACAACCTTCTCCAACTGTCCAGTCAGGCTGCCCAGATCAGTCGTCACTTCGGAAGTCCTGACTGTGAAGCTATTGACCACCGCCGTTGGGACATCTGGAAGGGGTGGAGAATCCCTGAAAACAACTTCAAGGTCGAGGAAGTCCTGTGCTGCGGCCGGCTGGCGCACCAGTAAGTCTAGGTACTTCTGTACGGTCTGAAGCCGTTGCTGCTTCTGTCGTAGTTTGATGAGGGCTACGTAATCTTCCAGCTGGTCCCGTGGGTCGGCCGTCTTAGCTCGTGAAGCATGTATCTGTGTCGTCTCGTTTCGAGTATTCTCATACTCACGGCGAGCTTTCAAATTCGCATCCAGAGCCTTAAGATACTCTCGCTGCAAACCTCGAGCTTCTTTGGTCGGCGAGACGGCGCAAGACGCATCGATGAGAGATAGTGGGCTTCGTATAGCTGTTGGCTGACCGCATGCCTGCAGATGAAGGGCGAGAGCGCGTCGGATGTAAGCAACTTGTTCTCGTGGCTTCACAAACGGCTCGAGTGATGCCTGTATCTTCTGGATTGCTTTGGGTACAGGATCCATAATTGCTTGCTGATAGTAGTCACTGTACTACAAGAGTCATACTCGAAAAGCTTTGCGATAAACAGTTTTCTCGGCTGCCGGTTGTCAATTCATTGAATCGGTTTCCCTCAGGAGGCGGTGTGGATTTAGTTGCCGCAACACCCCACCCTGTGTCGATGTTGCAGTGTGTTGTCGCGGTGCAGCACAACGTCACGTGCTGCTATACGCACCAGTACCTGGTCTGGGGACAACGCTAGTGCTGGACGCCGCTAGCGCCTAGCGCGCCGCCGCCGGACTTTGCCGTAGCAAGCAGACGAAATTTGTTCCGCGTCGGGCGTTGAAGACATCGATACACGTCTTCGCGCAATTAGTCACCAGGCATTCCATCTTCCGCGATTGAGTCAACCAAACACGACGAAAAGAAACAAAGAGCCACAAATCTAATAATTGACGGATGTTGTAAGCTCTAGGCTGGGTATACGGCGTTTTTCAGGGATAAATACTCGGCGCAAGCCGCCTTCTGCTGTCGCTTGACCAGCCCCATCATCACCTACACGAGGCACTCGAGTGCAAACGAAACCGAAACAATCCCCCTCCACCCGCAGCCAAGATGTCGGACCAACACCGCGATGTCTCACAATACAAGTACTCGGCCATGTCCAACCTGGTCCTCCAGGCGGACCGTCGTTTCGTATCGCGCCGGAACGATGAGGCCACTGGTGACCCCGAGTCCCTCGCCGGGAAGCTGAGCATTCGCGACATGGGCGCACGCGTCGCACGCGACGAGGCACCGAAACAGAAGAAGCCGACTGGTCTCCCCGACGTCGAACGTGGCAGGTTACAGGAGGGGGAGGACGTGCTTTTGCGCGAGCAGCGTAAGAAGAAGGGCGAGGCGGCGCAAGTGAGAGGCACAGGCGTCTTGGGAACTGGTGATCTGCTCGTTGAGGGTATCAACTACCGCCCACGAACGCCAGCGACAAGAGCGACGTTTGAGTTGATACTGAAACTTGTATCCGACAACCTGGGTGACGTTCCTCAGTCCACTGTACTCAGCGCTGCCGACGTGATCTTGGAATTCCTCAAAGACGACGACCTGAAGGACACGGAGAAAAAGAAGGAAATCGACGACATCCTGGGTGTATCAATGAGCGCGAAAGAGTTCAATGAGCTGGTGAACCTCGGGAAAAAGATTACAGACTACGACGCGCAAGATGAGGACGAGGACATGGACGCGAATGCCGGTGACGCTGACGGAGCCGAACTGGACGAACGACAGGGAGTCGCTGTCGTTTTCGAGGATTCCGAAGACGAGGAGGGCGGCATCGTGAACGAGGTTCGAGAGGAGTCCTCTGAAGACGAGGAAGCAGACGCGGAGGATGAGGACCAGTCTGCCCAGGATGGCGCTGGCGAAGATGACCTGGACAACGAAGATGCCATGATCATCGACTCCGCGCCCAAAAAGCGAGCGCAGGACGGAAAGCAGTCAAACGCTGTTGCAGCAAGAGACATAGATGCATTCTGGTTGCAACGACAGATCGGGAAACTATACGCGGATTCCCACGAGCAGCACGACAAGGCAACGAACGCCCTGCGTATTCTCTCAGGCGAGCCCGACGAGCAGGGCGGCGAGGAGAAGTCTCTCCGAGAAATCGAGAACGATCTCATGGACTTGTTCGAATATGAACACCACGAACTCGTTCAGCTGCTCATCGAGAACAGAGAAAAGGTTGTGTGGCTTACGCGCCACTCCAGAGCCGAGACAGACGAGGAGCGAGCTGTGATTGAGCGGGAAATGGCGTCGGAAGGACTTCAATGGATTCTCAACGAAAAGTTCGGCAAGAAGACCGACGACCAGAGAAGAAAGATGGAGATCAAGATGGACATCGACAACCCTGCCGCGCTCGCAAATGCTACCGCCCCCGAACCAGAACGCCCTCAAGGGTTGGTAGGAGGTCTGCAGCCACGAAAGTTGATCAACCTGGAAAACTTGGTCTTCGATCAGGGCAACCACCTTATGAGTAATCCGAAGGTCAGACTTCCCGAGGGATCGACAAAACGAACCTTCAAAGGCTACGAGGAAATCCACGTCCCGGCTCCCAAGAAGCGCAACGAACCTGGAGACACTCTCATTCCCATCACTGATATGCCCGAGTGGTCCCGGCTACCCTTCAGCACAGCTAAGTCCTTGAACAAAATCCAGTCCAAGTGCTACCCGACAGCGTTTGGAGACGACGGCAACATGCTCATTTGTGCGCCCACCGGCAGTGGAAAGACCAACGTAGCCATGTTGACCATTCTCCGAGAGCTTGGCAAAAACCGCAACCCTGAGACCGGTGATATCGATTTGGATGCCTTCAAAATTGTCTACATCGCTCCTCTGAAGGCATTGGTGCAAGAGCAAGTCGGCAACTTTGGCAAGCGACTCGAGCCCTACGGTATCAAAGTCTCGGAGTTGACCGGCGACCGGCAGCTCACCAAACAGCAAATCGCAGAAACGCAAATCATCGTCACGACTCCTGAAAAGTGGGATGTCATCACCAGAAAGGCGACCGACCTCACGTACACGAATTTGGTACGCCTGATCATTATCGACGAGATTCACTTGCTTCACGACGACCGTGGTCCTGTCATTGAGAGTATCGTCAGCAGGACTATTCGGAAGACGGAGCAGACAGGCGAGCCGGTTCGTCTAGTTGGCTTGTCTGCTACACTGCCTAACTACAAGGATGTGGCCAGTTTCCTTCGCGTAGACGTCGACACCGGACTCTTCCATTTCGATGGCAGTTTCCGTCCTTGTCCGCTCCGTCAGGAGTTCATCGGCGTTACAGATCGCAAGGCTATCAAGCAGCTGAAGACCATGAACGACGTCACCTACAACAAAGTTATTGAGCATGTTGGCGCCAACAGAAATCAGATGCTCATCTTCGTCCACTCGCGAAAGGAGACTGCCAAGACCGCCCGCTACATCAGGGACAAGGCCCTCGAGATGGACACAATCAACCAGATTTTGCGCCACGACGCCGGCAGTCGAGAGGTCCTCAACGAAGCCGCAAGCCAGGCTACCGACAAAGATCTGAAAGATCTGCTGCCCTACGGCTTCGGTATTCACCATGCTGGTATGAACCGTATCGACCGTACCGACGTTGAGGACTTGTTTGCCAGAGGTGCCATCCAAGTGCTCGTATGCACGGCCACCCTTGCATGGGGTGTCAACCTGCCTGCTCATACTGTCATCATCAAGGGCACCTCCGTCTACTCCCCGGAGAAGGGTAGTTGGGTCGAGCTTAGCCCGCAGGATGTCTTGCAAATGCTTGGTCGTGCTGGTCGGCCGCAGTTCGATACCTATGGAGAGGGCATCATCATCACGACGCAGAACGAGATTCAGTACTACCTGTCACTTCTCAACCAACAATTGCCTATCGAGAGTCAGTTCGTCAGTCGTCTCGTGGACAACCTGAACGCTGAAATTGTTCTCGGCAATGTCAGGAGCAGAGATGAAGGCGTTGAATGGCTTGGTTACACGTATCTTTTTGTCCGTATGCTGCGGTCTCCTGGCCTTTACCAGGTTGGCGCAGAATATGAACATGACGAGGCTTTAGAACAGAAGCGAGTTGATCTCATCCACTCCGCGGCTACTGTTCTCAAAAAATCGAGTCTTGTCAAGTACGATGAGAAGACCGGGAAGCTTCAGTCAACGGAACTCGGCCGCATCGCATCTCACTACTACATCACTCACGGCTCCATGGATACGTACAACAACCTCATTCAACCCTCGATCACGACCATAGAGCTCTTCCGCGTTTTCTCTCTCAGCGCAGAGTTCAAGTACATACCTGTGCGTCAGGATGAGAAACTCGAACTTGCCAAGTTGTTGAGCAGGGTTCCCATTCCAGTCAAGGAGAGCATCGAGGAGCCGCATGCAAAGATCAACGTGTTGCTTCAGGCCTACATCTCGCGACTCAAGCTGGACGGGCTTGCCCTCATGGCTGACATGGTGTATGTTACACAGTCTGCCGGCCGTATTCTCCGTGCCATTTTCGAAATCACGATGAAGAAGGGTTGGGCCAGCGTGGCGAAGACTGCCCTGGACCTCTGCAAGATGGCTGAAAAGCGTATGTGGCCGACCATGTCGCCGCTTCGTCAATTCCCCAATTGCCCGAGAGATATCGTACAGAAGTCTGAAAGAATCGAGGTGTCTTGGAACAGCTACTTCGACCTCGACCCTCCGCGCATGGGAGAGCTTCTAGGCATGCCCAAGGCCGGAAGAACTGTTTGCAGTCTGGTGGCCAAGTTTCCCAGGGTCGATGTTCAGGCTCAGGTTCAACCCTTGACCAGGTCTATGCTACGGGTTGAACTCAGCATCACACCCAACTTTGAGTGGGATGTTGAGGTCCATGGCCCGTCCGAGAGCTTCTGGGTTTTCGTCGAAGACTGCGACGGAGAAGACATTCTTTTCAGCGACCAGTTTCTGCTTCGCAAGGAATACGCTGAGTCTGAATCGAACGAGCACATCGTCGACTTCACCGTCCCGATCACGGAACCGATGCCCCCCAACTACTTCATCTCCGTGATCTCGGATCGCTGGATGCACTCTGAGACGAGACTACCGGTATCCTTCCATAAGCTGATCCTCCCCGAGAGGTTCCCTCCCCACACAGAACTTCTTGAGCTTCAGCCACTACCTGTGTCCGCTCTGAAGGTCAAAGAATACACCCAGTTGTATCCTAAGCGGGATAACTTCAACCGCATTCAGACCCAAACCTTTAACTCTCTTTACAACACCGATCAGAACGTCTTCATCGGTGCCCCCACTGGTAGTGGCAAGACCGTGTGCGCGGAATTCGCTCTCCTTCGCCACTGGTCGAAACCGGATGCAGGACGCGCCGTGTACATTGCGCCCTTCCAAGAGTTGGTTGATTTGCGCCTCGACGACTGGTCGGAGAGACTTTCCGGCCTTCGTGGCGGCAAGATTATCGAGAAGCTCACGGGAGACACGACCACGGACTTGAAAATCTTGGAGCGTAGCGATTTGGTTCTCGCCACCCCAATCCAGTGGGACGTGCTGTCCCGTCAATGGAAGCGGAGGAAGAACGTTTCCACTGTCGAGCTCTTCATAGCCGATGAGATTCACCTGCTGGGCAACCAGATGGGATACGTCTACGAGATCATTGTGTCGAGAATGCACTACATCAGGAGCCAGACGGAGCTCCCGATGAGAATCGTGGCACTGGGAGTTTCCCTTGCCAACGCTCGCGATCTCGGGGAGTGGATTGATGCGAAGAAGCACGACATCTACAACTTCAGCCCCCACGTCCGCCCGGTCCCGCTCGAACTGCACATTCAGTCCTACACCAACCCTCATTTCCCTTCGCTGATGCTGTCTATGGCGAAGCCTACATATCTGGCCATCACGCAGATGTCCGCTGATAAGCCGGCCATCGTGTTTGTCCCCAGCCGCAAGCAAACGCGAGCCACAACGCGCGATTTGCTGACGGCAGCTTTCATGGATGACGACGAAGATCGGTTCCTCCACGCCGAAGTCGAGCAGTTGCGACCTCTTCTCGAGCGTATCAACGAAGAGGCCCTGGCAGAAGCTCTCTCCCATGGTGTAGGATACTACCATGAAGCCCTGAGTCAAAGCGACAAGCGAATCGTCAAGCACCTGTACCGGCACGGCGCCATCCAGGTGTTGGTCGCTTCTCGGGATGTGTGCTGGGAGCTGAACTACAATGCTCATCTGGTGATCGTCATGGGCACTCAGTACTTCGAAGGACGGGAGCATCGTTACGTTGACTACTCCTTGAGCGAGGTCTTGCACATGTTTGGCAAGGCCTTGCAACCGTCGAAGGACGGCAGGGGACGCGGCGTTCTCATGCTCCCGGCGGCGAAGAGAGACTTCTACAAGAAATTCCTGAACGAGGCTCTCCCCGTCGAGTCACACCTGCACAACTACCTCCACGACGCCTTCGTTACTGAGATCAGCACCAAGATGATCGAATCTGGAGATGACGCCATCAACTGGACAACGTTCACCTACTTCTACAGGCGCCTCCTGGCCAACCCCAGCTTCTATAGCTTGACCAGTACCACACAAGATGGTCTCAGCGACTACATGTCCGACCTCATTCAGACTACGCTGCAGGAGCTGAGCGACTCGAAGATCATCGAACTTGACGAGGACGATGGCTCCGTCGCGCCTCAAAACGCCGCCATGATTGCAGCTTACTACAACATCTCCTACATTACGATGCAGACCTTCCTCCTGTCGCTCAGCGCCAAGACGAAGCTCAAGGGTGTTCTGGAGATCATCACCTCGGCCACCGAGTTCGAGGCCATTCAGATCAGGCGACACGAGGAGGGCATTCTTCGCCGCATCTATGACCGGATTCCTGTCAAGATGGCGGAGCCTGTGTACGACTCAGCACACTTCAAGGCATTTGTTCTCCTCCAGGCGCACTTCTCCAGAATGCAGCTGCCGATCGATCTTGCTAAGGACCAAGAGGTTATCATCTCCAAGATCATCAGTCTCCTGAGTGCTACAGTCGATATTCTATCGTCTGACGGACACCTCAATGCCATGAACGCGATGGAAATGTCCCAGATGGTCGTCCAGGCCATGTGGGATCGCGACAGCCCCTTGAAGCAGATTCCCCACTTCTCGCCTGAGGTCGTCAAGGTGGCAAATGAGTTTGGGTACGTGGTTGCATTATCAAAGTTGATTTATAAAGCTGATTCTGACATCTACCGCAGCGTCAAAGACATCTTCGACTTCATGGAGGCGATGAACCCCGATGAGAACCCCGACTACGCCAAGCTTGTCAAGCGCCTCGGGCTCTCTCAGAAGCAGCTGGGTGAAGCTGCGGCGTTCACGAACGACAAGTATCCTGACATTGAGCTTGAGCACAGCATTCTGGACGAGGAGGATATCAGAGCCAACGAACCGGCCTATATCAGCGTGCATATCCAGAGACAAGTTGACGAGGACGATGAATTCGACCCGACGGTGCACGCGCCATTCTACCCGGCCAAGAAGCTGGAAAATTGGTGGCTTGTGGTGGGCGAAGAGAGGACGAAGAACCTGCTCGCAATCAAGCGTGTCACAATTGGCCGCGAGTTGAAGGTGAAGCTGGAGTTTACGGTGCCGACGGCAGGTAAGCACGACCTGAAGCTGTTCCTCATGAGTGACAGCTACGTCGGAGTGGATCAGGAACGTGAGTTCTCGGTCGAAGCAGCAGAAGGCATGGACGTGGACGATAGCGACGAGGAAGAAGACGACGAGTAGATGCCCGAGGTGGCCGAGACATACCGCCTACGAGTTGTCTTTAAAATGTACAATACCGATCGTGAGAGGTGGAGCTGAGGGGGTAATATACAATTTTTCCCGGTCAGGACCAGTTCTTCTTTCCAGCGCTAGCGATCTACAGGTGCCTCTTGTCCTCTGTCGCCAGGGTTGAGTCGCCTGACGGCGGGTTGTGCAGAAGATGTGCGGTGCTACGGTGGTTTCCGAGGGCGATGCTTCAGTGGCCAAGTCGGCGGGCGGATCCCGGACATGGTTGCTGAAACCTGGGTCTTGCTCTGACTCTGGCTCTAGAAGAATGAACACACGAAGAGTCTGCTCCTCTTTGAGGCAAAGGGCCGCTGTATGTAGTGCTTTACGTGAAGGAACCTAGCGAAAGGGGAGCCGGGGGTGGCTGTGACCGGGGCAATTGGGCGGCGTGAGCATTGACCGGGACACGTCCACAATCTATCATTCCTCCCGCTCACCGCGCGCTGATAATACACTACTAATACTACTGCGCTGCAACTGAGACTCCGCGATTTTACTCGTCACTGGTGGATCAGCACAGCACAGGTCACGTGTTCGCCGTCATCCGCGTCCAACCTCCAAGAGTTTCTGCGTTCATCTTTTTCCAGCCCGTCGCCTTTTTCTGCCATCACAACACGGGGAGCTTCCAATTGCGCCCATCATCTTTAGTTCAGCCAGCTTGTCCCCCACCATCGTCGCGACACCCAAAATCACGAATCGCGCGTATCAGAACGCGTCTTTCTCCCTGTGACTCCGCCAAAACCAATCTTTTTTTGGCGTCGCGACTCCCTCTTGTTCCCCATCGTACCCATTACCACAACGCGGCAGCAGCCTCAAACTATCGCAACATCGCCCACAATGTCTGACGAGCCGACCGCCAGCGGTCAATCCGCGCCTGCCGCGTCCGAGGAGGTGGAAAAGAAGATCGAGGAGACCTCGACTGCAACTGAGGCTCCTGAGGCGTCAGCGCCTGCCGCTGCAGACGACGCGAAACCCTCCGAGTCTGAGGAAGCTACCAAGGACAACGCTGAAGAGGCGCAGAAGGAGGAGTCCAAGAAGGAAGATGGTACGCGCCGATGTTTTGCAATCTTATCTCGATGTTACACAACAGAACACTCTTCAATTGTTCCAGCTGCTAACAGAGTATTTCTTACTATTAGCCGAGACCAAAGACGCCGAACCTGCCGGAAAGACTGACGAGACTTCCAAGACTGAAACTGCAGACGTCGAGATGACCGACGCGACGGAGGCGAAGGAAGCCTCAGAGCCGGCTGCTGAGTCTCAGCCTGAGCCGGCCGACGCTGACGCCGCCGCTGCCGCCAATGCGACGACTGACAAGTCCAAGTCGCGTCGCAGGTCGTCGGGAGTCGCGGAACACAAGGGCAAGAAGCTGAACAAGAAGGCGTCCAAGGCCAAACTGTTCCACACGAATGCACAGCCCGGCGATCACTTTCTCGTCAAGCTCAAGGGATACCCTCAATGGCCAGTTATCATCTGCGACGAGGAGATGCTTCCCGAGACCCTGATCAAGACTCGTCCTGTCACCGCCAAGCGAGCCGACGGAACATATCGGGAGGACTATGCCGATGGCGGCAAGAGGGCGAACGACCGCACATTCCCGGTCATGTACCTTCGCACGAACGAATTGTGAGTCAACTACATTGCCCGGAACCCCTGACTTCTATACCGAGCTGCGTCGCTGACCCCCGGAATCTCAGTGGCTGGGTTCCCAACTCCGCGCTTCAGGAGCTCACCTCGGAGAAGGCGACCGAGTTGCTCACGGACAAGGTCAAGAAAGCAGAGCTACGAGACGCATTCGAACTAGCTATTGAGCAGCACCCGCTCGACCACTACAAGGACGAATTGCAAAAGTACCAAGACGAACTGGCCGAGAAGCAGGCCGCTAGGGACGCCAGGGAGGCCGCCAAGAAAAACAAGAAGAAGGCACCCGCGGTCATTGCCGACGAGGATGTCGACATGGCGGATGCGCCTGAGGAGGAGGCCCCCACGCCAAAGGAGAAGACCAAGACCAAGAAGCGCAAGGCCGACGAGGAGGCCGCGGCCGTGAGTATCCCAGCCACGTCCACTTATCTCATGCTAACATCAGTGTAGACCCCGGCCAGGACTGACTCGGCTAAGAAGCCGAAGATCAAGCTGAACACGTCCTCGACCCCGAAGACAACAAATGGAACGGCAACCCCCAAATCTGGCAAGGAGCAAGCCGGAAAGCCCTCGAAGAGCAAGTCGAAGAAGGACGGTGACAAGAAGGCTGAGAAGGAATTACCGAAGGAACCTGAGCTCACCGCCGAAGAGAAGCATCAGCGCAAGGAAGTAAGTTACTCTCTTTCCGATCTACTGCCGCAGGCGTTGACCATTTAAACAGAAAGAAGTTCTGTTTTTGCGTCATAAGCTTCAGAAGGGACTTCTCACAAGAGACCAGGAGCCGAAGGAGGAGGAGATGAAAATGATGTCGGACTACATAACCAAGCTCGAGAGCTTTCCTGACTTGGAGGTGTCCATCATCCGCGCCACCAAGATCAACAAGGTGCTCAAGGCCATCCTGAAGCTTGATTCAATTCCGAAGGAGTCAGAGTTCAACTTCAAGAGCCGATCCCAGACACTGCTTGACAAGTGGACCAAGATACTCCTCGGAGGCGACGGCGCGCCTCCAGCAGCCCCGAACCCGGCCCCTACCAACGGCGTTAACGGTACAGCTGGAAAGGCAGCCGAGGCGAAGGAGACTCCTGCAGCATCTAACGGTGTTAAGGAGGAAGTCAAGGAAACCGAGAAGCCCGAAGCCGGCAAGGAGGCCAAGGAAGAGGAGAAGTCCGACGAGGACAAGAAGAAGTCGGAGGAGCCCGAAAAAACGGACGAAAAGACCGACGAGGCCGAGGAGCCCGCCGAGAAGCCAGCTGAAGAGGTAAGACTGATGTCTCAGAGAACACCAGGGCGGATACTAACCAGGTGCACAGTCGCTACCTGCGCCTCCGGAACCGGTTGAGGCCGAGGCTTAGAATTTCCGTTTACGTCCTACGCCCTCCAGCATTGCTAAAAAGTAAAGGCAACACTTCAGCAAGCTGTCAGGGCGACATGGGTCTCGTGGGCCTCCTAGGCCTGGCCAATTGCGTTTCCTGGCGTATACGGTTTTCCTCCAATCGCAAAAGCGGTGTCTTTTATTGGTTTTGGTGTAAAATTACTCGTCCTCGTTTATTGCAGCGAGGCAGCGCTGGAGAGCGTTAGATGACAGCGGCAGTCCCGCAGACGGCGCGCGCGGTTTCGTCCGACTGGGAGGGCCCGGTGTACAAAGGGCGATGGCCACCTCAGAAGATGGGATCCGTCTTGTGGACGGGGCGTCCCAGGCGTGCTTGGGTGATCCGCAAAAACCGCTTGCTTGTTCTTTCTGGTTACGATCTCGTAGGATGGTTAGGGGCCCCAGTTGTCGAAGACGGATCGCAGGTCGCATCGGGTCTTGCTTGGTTTTGCGGACAGGAAGGAGACGAGAATGGCAGCCATTATTTTCCATACGGCCTAGGAGAATTGTTGGATTAATGTTACTCTTTAGGAAACACCTCGAATACGTGTTTTCCCAGTTTACATACCCAGTGACTAGGTACTTTGGGATAACAACTTAGTCATGTGCGCAGTGTTGATGCACACTGTGTTCATACGGGATTTTAGACCGATTATCACAGTGTGTATAGACTGACTCAACACAGTATGTGTCTGTGCTCACCCAGGCGCGATTTCCGGAAATGCGCGTCAAAGTACCTATCCAATCTGCCTAACTACAGCAAGAATTATTACACGCGATTGCCTCTGGAATAATGAGCGCACAAGACGACCAAGAACCTCAGTTCAAGCAGGAGGATCATCAGGTGAGAATGCATTTCAAAGTAAGCGAAGGGTACGAGCTGACTCTCCAGTCCAGGCGGCATACGTCTTCCGCCCGCAAGGGGATGAAGCAAGGGTTGAACGGCCAACGAAGCGACGGTGCGTATCCAAGAACGCCGTTGTCAAAGATGGGGAGGTCACATCTACCAAGACTTTCGTTCCCTCTTTGAACGGTGATGAGCTGCCAGAATGCGTGCAGCTGCGCGAGAAGCTCTTTCAGGCCAGCTGGGACCGAATAGAAACCAAAGTCCAGGTGGGCCAGCCGCACGTTACGTCGTGATACAGAGCCTCAACTGACCACGGATGTAAGAAAATTCTGCGAGATGCCAACTCCGCTACGCTGGACCAAGTTACCGCGTTTATTCGGGACCAGGCGGTTGTACAGTGAGTGCCCGCTAGACTTGGTCTCCATGCTCGGCAATGGTTAACACTACTGGGCAGAAGCAAGATTCCCACGGCCTTCGTGATCACTGGGCCCAATATTGCATCCCAAGACTTGCTATTCGAACAGCTGTCGGAGACGCTTCAGGAGAGCTCCCGCAGTAAGTTTGTGAGGCTCAAGTCGTCGGAGGCGCCCAATATCAAAGCCGCTCTGAAAAAGGTCATTGAGGACGCTACGTCGCGTGGTTCTTCTGATGACGGCGATGTCGAAGTTGCACTTGGTCAGGATGCAAGTAAACATGTGCCGCGCAAGATGGGGTTAAAGCTAACAGCAGCCAGGGGCGAAAATATCTGAGCTACGACTTGGAGGGTCTCTATGCATTTACACAAGCTCAGAAGTGCGACCACGTCTTTGTCGCATTTCAGGATTCCGAGGGGTTCGAGAGCATGCTTCTTTCGGAGTTGATAACCCTCTTCAGGTATGATGATGGCGCTGGCCACTGCGAATCACTTACTGACTGTCGAAAAACAGCTCATGGCGACCGAAGATCCCGTTCACACTCCTGTTCGGCATTGCGACATCAGTAGAGCTTCTTCAGGCTCGTCTGCTCAAGTCCGCTTGTCAACATATCTACGGAGCCCAGTTCGACGTTGTGCAGACCGGAACGATCCTTGAGCAACTCTTCAAGCCTGTAATTGCAGCAACGGATGCAGCCCTGGTTCTCGGCCCCAATTTGCTGCAAAGCCTGGTGGACAGGCAGCAGGACCAAGTCGCCAGTATTCAGACTTTTGTCGCATCTATTAAGGTAGGAAACCCGCTGTTCAATGAATGGAACACTATTAATGGGGGACGTAGTACGCATACATGTGCCATTTCTTTGCGAACCCTCTGAGTGTTTTTTCTTTGGAGGACGACGAGATGAACAGCGAGCTTGTTCAGGAAGGACACCTGGAGGCGTTCCGCTCCCTCCCTTCATTCCGCGGCGAGGTCGAGACCGCCGTTGAGGCCAGGCAACTAAGATTGGCGAAATCGTTGCTAGAGGACGATGATCTCCTGCGGGAGCGGATATTTGACATTCCTGACAAGAAACGGGAATGGGCCACCCGTCTCCTCCGCTCGCTTAAGCTGATCCAGGCCACCGGCGTGGTGTCGGACGACTTTTCCCAGATGTACATGAAAGCGGTGGCCGAGGGCATCACCCTTTCGCCCGAGGGAGGGTGGGACATTGTCGAAAGCATCAAGCGGATGCAAGCGGATGACTTTGTCTCGATGCTGCAGCGCATCCAAGCAACCGTAGCCAGCGGCGATGACCAGCTGTGCCTCCCCGCGTGGGAATCCGAGGCCGGGGACCTGCCGGGTCTTGTAAAGACCATTCTGGCCGAGTCAAAGGAGCTTCTGCGCAGGGCCCAGGAGGACGGAAACACCTTGCGGAGCGCGTACAGCGGCCACAGCAGGGTGCTCCGCACGACCGTTGTCGCGCAAAAGGTGCAGCTCAGCCACGACTCGGCCGCGCTCTCCGACGGCGACAAAGCATTTACCAAAATCGTCGACCGTACAGCGGAGCTCCTGCAAGACGTCATCCGCTGCGATCCGGCCGCAAATATTTTCCTCCACGAGACATGGCTCTACGATTCCAAGACACCCCACCGCGATGTTTTCGTCCCCCGCGTCCAGGACGTCTTCGAGCGCAGCCTGCGTCGGCCGCAGGACTACCTCGCCTGCGCGTGCTGCAGCACCGATGAGGGACTCCCCACAACGCTCCCTGCCGCCTCGCTGCTGTACCATCTCTATTTGGAAACGGGCAATCTCATCAACGTTGCCGATCTGTGGTCCGCCTTCTACGCCATGGTTGGCAGGGGGGGCGACAGCGGCGACGACGACGGTGCCATGGAAGGCGATGGGAACGCCGATGAGAGGGCGGCGCTGGTGCTCTTTTACCGTGGCCTGGCCGAGCTAAAGGCCATGGGCTTTGTCAAGATGAGCAGGAGGAAGACGGATCACATTGCCAAGCTCAAGTGGCTGTAGCAGCTGAAAGGGTCTACGGACGGCACCTGGCAAGAGTGAAACGACGGCCGTGGCGCAGAGAGGCACGGAAGTCGCGTGGTCCAAGGGGTTATTATTGGGGAAAGATTAATCATTCAATGTTTTTGACGACGGGCTTATTTCTGTCAAGAATAGGGCAGGCATTCTCTCAGATTGTACAACAGACAAATTAGATGTTTTCTTGTTTTTGTTTACTTTCTTGGTCCGATGAGTACTGACTGGCAAACGCATGCCGGGCACCGGAGGATATCCTTCTCTTTCTGAAGAAACTGTCATTGACTCAGCTGATTCAAGTCGATTCTTGGGAGGGTCCTTCAATCTTCTCCAGGAAACAAGGCTATTGTTCTGTCCCGAGTTCTTTGTACCCGTTGGCCAGACCACCACGGAACCGGTGTGCTCAGCCTCTCGCGCATTCGAATCCGCTCTCCGCCCGCCGGAAACACAGGGGTTTTCCAATTGCCGCGTTGCCTCCCTGGACCGGAATTGTGGTTCTGGGGAATAATACAGAGGAAAGTGGAGGGGGGAAGGGGGGCAGGGCGGAAACGGCGAGAGGAACTGTGTCTCGGAAGGTCCACCGTCAGCCGGAGCTGGGTTTCTAGTTGCGGACGGTACGGGCTGTCGTTTCCAGGTCACCCATTTCTCTCTGGCCGTTCCGAGACTGTGAGGAGTGCGAGCGAGTGTGTGTATGTGCGCAGTAGCAACAGCACCTAGGAAAAGGGGGGGGGGGGGGGGGGGGGGGGGGGGGGGGCGGCGTTTCTCCTCCCCGCTCCGCGCCATGTCTCAGGTCACTTTTGGCGCAATCGGGACCAGATAAAGACGGTCGTAGTGAGGGAATCCGGCTCGCTGGGTTAGGGGGCGCTCGCTCAATCACTTCTCGGCCTGCGCTGCTCGGGATGGAGCGCCGTAGAGCGATCAGCGGACGCCGAACAACAAAGCATTCGTGTCTCTCCTGACGTATTAGTCCCTGCCGAAGCCCCCTCCCCTCTGTTCGGGTCCCAGTCGCTCGGGTCGCCTGGCTTTCCTTTAGCGAGGGGGGTGGTGGTCTGGATCCTGGGCCGATTGACAGGTTTTTTTTTTCCTGCTCGTCGCTTACACCACCACACTGCCGTCTGACCTCGATGCCTCCTTTCGTCCCCTTCACCGTCTCTGTTGGACCGACCTGCTTGTTTTTGTCTCGCTAAGGGGGGTTGTTCGGTCAAAGAAAGTTGAACGGCGGTGGGGGGAGGGGGGTGGCCCATCTCGACGAAGTATACAAGAGCAGCTCTTCGCCGTGGAATGATGGTGCATGATCAGACTCGATATCTTCTCTTCCTTCGACCATCACAGTTACTTGCTTCGCTTCAATACCATAGACGCTCGCATTTTTTTCCACGTTCCAGTTTTATTATTCATCCATTATTAGCGGTTCCAATCTGTGCAGGCATAGACTTCATTATCCTCCAAGACCTTACCGTCACGAGACCCCAGAAGAAGAGCAACGGCATCAAAGCTGAAGTGCGCCAGTCTGTTCTCGCGAAGATCCTCATTACGCCCACACGAGACAAACGGCCTCTGTTTCTTCTGACTTTTCGACTTTGACCGTTGCTGTTGTTGAGCCAACGGCCATCCGCCTAATCAATCACCTTTCGCTCTCAAAAGACTCTGATTCACCAACATACAAGGTCTGTCAGTAGAGTCACACGATCCTCAAAAGGAGAAACAAGGCCTCGTCTTGGGAAAAGGGTCTGGAGAGAGACGTAATCAGAAAAAAGATCACAACCAAACGGAAGATGGCCACCAGACACCACCACGCAACCAACGGCGGCATCGGCCACCGCAGAGCAGCCCGCAACCAGGCCTTCCAGGAGAAGATCCGCCAGATGCGTCTGCCCCTCGCTCCCTTGGTGCAGATGTCGACGGGCGCGGTCCACCCGGCCTTCCCAGCAACGCTCCTCAACTTTTGGCTGCTCACCGAAGCCCAACTGGACGACCTTGCACGGTTCTACCACCAGCGCACCCCGTCTCCGTGGTCTGGACAGTACCCCTGCCCTATCACATGGCAGTCTGGCCTGACACTCGAGGAGAAGAGGAGGAAGATTGGAAAGTTCATCGGTCTCAGGTATGTACACCGTCCCTCATCACTGCCCCGTTGAAAGACTCTTTTCTGACTAACACCTTGTAACAGGGGCTGTGATACGCCGATCCGGATACGCATCAAGACTGAGGAGCAGATCATGGAGGAGGCGCGCCAGGCGAGGATAGCAGAGGACGAGGAGGCTTTGAGAAGGAAGATGCCGTGGTACTCATGAGGCGTGACCCAGACAGGTTAGACCCCGCGATCGAGGCGGAGGAAGGATTTACTTTGCATCTTTTTTTTTTCTTTGTTGCTTTTCTTGCATGGCATTGCGTTGATATCACATAGCACAACGAGGCGTTGAAAGATGGCATGGGTTCATGACAACAGAAATAGACCTCCCCTTTTTGGGCAACCACTAGAGAGCAAAGGGAAGCAAGCGGTATTTATAGACTCGAAATTCAATTCATAATGCAGAAAAACTTTCCTGTGTATCCCCGAACGCCGAACACAACAAGACAGCCGTCGAATGCTTTAATTCTCGCCGCTCCGTATCATGCAACGATGGGAGGATGAGGTATCTAGTGGTGATGGAGGGGGCATGACGCTAAGAACCATTGACCCGAGGACCGGGGGTATGAGGAGAACACTGGTACGGAGAAACGGAGCGCGAGTGCTTTATTTCTTGCCCCTCTTCTTCTTGGAAGGTGTGCTGGCGGCGCTCGAGTCAACCAGGACAGCGTCACCGTCAACACTGGGCGGGGCGGTAGAGTTCTTCTCGGACTCGTCAAGCTCCTTCATGAACTCGGTCTGGATGGTAGACCTGCGCTTCTCCCACCACTCCTTCTCCTGCTCGACGGTGTTCTGGACCTCCTCGAGGCGGTTGCGCACGATGGTGTTGGCGGCGATCTCGTTGGCGGATTGGAAGATGGACTGGCCCCAGTTGGGCGCGAGAGCGTTGGCCTGTTTCGCTGGTTAGTTATGTTGCCAAGATAGGCGAAAACGGCACCACGAACCTCCATCACGACATCACGGAGCTCGTCCTCCATCTCCTTCTCGGCGCGCTGGAAGCGCTGCCACAGATCATCGCCGACGCTTCCCCGCTGCAGCAGCGTGCTGCAGGCCTGCTTTGCAGAGCGGATCTGAACCAGGCGGTGGATGTCCTCAACGGCGCGACGGAGGAGGGCGGCGCGGATAACGGTATCGGGGATCTTGGGGGCCTTCTCCTGGCCCTCCTCGGGGGAGCCGAGGTGCAGGAGGGACAGGTAGATGTTGCGCTGCAGGTGCGGGCCGAACCAGGGCGCAAGGTTGGCACTCTGGGCTGGAAAAGGTTGTCAGTATAGGTCATTCTAGTTTCGCGCAGCTAATCGCAGGATCGCGAAGGTACGGCCGAAGAAACACGTACTGGCTTTCCGCTGTCTGTAGATTTTGGAGAAGGTCATGAAAACGCCGCCGAGAACCGTCAGGTAGGCGAAGGGGAGCACAAGGCTCATCCAGTCTACGTCGAACATTGCTGCAAGATTTCGTCGTGTGAGCTCGTAAGGATCGTGGTGGAAAGGCGAAGAGGACGAACGAGGGACAAAGAAATTGGTGGTGTTGAAGCGGATGTCCAGTACGGTCGTTGATGCAGCGTGTCCAATTACAATATGACAGCTTGGTCGCATTGGACACTTTTTGGCTGCCCACCAGGGTCAAAGATGGCCCGCCGCTTTTACCGGAAATCGCTTCTAATCCTTATCGCCGTTTCCAGCTACTACCTGCCAGTTTCTGAATCCTGTCTTGAAACCTAGATAACTAGAAAGAAAGCTCTCAAAAAGAGTACTAAGAAAATAGAAGTATCTATGGGTCTAAAGATTATTATTTTTCTCTCTTTTAGTACAACAAAATGACTATTTCTGTTGATCACTGGCACCTGGGTTAAAGCAGCGCAGCATCTTTGACCCTGGTGGTGCAATGTGGCCCGAGGTACAAGGAAGGGTACTTCATGTTGGTCCAAGAAGGTAAGTGTGGCTTTCGGATGCATCACACCTAGGTAGTGTACTACCCTCTTCCTCAAGCCACAGCCCCTGCCTAAGCGGTGAATAAGCTATTCTAGCGGCAGGCATTCTACCTACCTAGGTAGGAGCTCCTGCCTCCGTCGTTTTGCCGGTCCCACTGTAAGGCACCACCTTTGATGACGCTGTTCGGCTGTTCACCTGCTGGAGAGTTCCAGAGCTCTCACATCCCACTAAGCAGCAGAGAGCTCTCAGACCTTGTCGAACACCTTTTTCCACAAACTTCCCCGCCACAGCTTTTGAATTTCATACCCAAACCTTCAAGTTGTCCAGCAGAAAGAATATGGGCTCTTCCTAGAGAGAACAAGCTTATATATTCCACCCAGATTACCACCGATCTCCGCATCCGACTCCTTCTCTGATCTATTTTCCCACACATTCAGACCCGCCACCCAAGATGCTCTTGAGACTGCGAGGGCCGGATGGCATGAGCCGCCTGACTATCGACAAGGACGATAGTTTCGCTGAGCTTGGTCGCCAGGTATGAATTGTTCTCTTGGGTTCCAACGCCCACGCTGACTGTCTCTAGCTGCTTCCGAACCTTCCAAAGACTGTCGACCCGAACACCATTACGCTGTCTAACGCTCCGACAGGCGGTGATGCTAAGAGGCTCGTCGATATCGCTTCCTTCAAGGTCGGACAGATTGGTTTGAAGTAAGGAGATGCAGGAACAACAAGGAACAGTACATAAATCTGACTGGCGCAGGCATGGCGATCTCATTTTCATCAACTACCAGCACCAGCACAGTCTGTCCAATGGTGCGACGAACACAGCTCAGCCGTCCGCTCATTCTCTCGCATCCTCGAATCGCCTCAACGGCAAGCCTATTCTTCCCACCGAAGACCTCCCCATCGACCCTCCCCCAGTGACGTCGCCGTCCGAGAAGATCAAGAACCCCTGGGAAGTCGTCAAGCAACACCCACTCGACGATCGGTTAGACAAGAAGGATGGCAAAATCCCGAGGAAGCGCGACAAGATGTGCCGTCATGGTGAGAAGGGCATGTGCGACTACTGCATGCCTATGGATCCGTTTAACGCCAAATACTTGGAGGAGAAGAAAATCAAGTACTTGTCGTTCCACTCGCATCTGCGCAAAATTAACTCCGCCACGAACAAGCCTGAGCTCGGAAGCTCCTTCATTCCTCCTCTCGTGGAGCCTTACTTCAGAGTCAAGCGCGACTGCCCTTCTGGACACGCGCAGTGGCCTGAAGGCATCTGCACCAAATGCCAGCCTAGTGCCATTACCCTTCAACCTCAGCCATTCCGTATGGTTGACCACGTCGAATTCTCGTCTCCTGTCATCATCGATAAATTCATCGACGCGTGGAGAAAATCGGGCGGCCAGAGGCTCGGATACCTCTACGGACGCTACGACGAGTACGAGGTCGTTCCTCTCGGTATCAAGGCCGTCGTGGAAGCCATTTACGAGCCACCTCAAGTTGACGAGATCGACGGAATCTCCCTGAACGCGTGGGAGAACCAAAAGGAAGTCGACGACGTTGCGAGACTCTGTGGTTTGCAGCAAGTCGGCGTAATCTGGACTGATCTTCTGGACGCCGGCCAGGGTGATGGAAAGGTCGTGTGCAAGCGTCACGCTGACTCCTACTTCTTGTCATCGCAAGAAATTTGTGTCATGTCACGCCTGCAGGCCCAGCATCCGAAGCCGACCAAATGGAGCGACTCTGGCAAGTTCGGCTCCAACTTCATCACATGCATCATCACTGGCAACGAATCAGGAGAAATCTCCATTTCCTCATACCAGGCTTCTAACGATGCCGTTGAGATGGTACGCGCCGATATCATCGAGCCTTCTGCCGACCCCAACGTGATGCTCGTGCGTGAGGAGGAAGAAGACGACGGGTCCCCAAGCAGGACCAGATACATTCCCGAGGTGTTCTACCGCAGGATTAACGAGTATGGAGCCAATGTGCAGGAGAACGCCAAGCCGTCCTTCCCCGTGGAGTATCTTTTTGTCACACTGACGCACGGCTTCCCGGACGTGTCCAAACCCATATTCACGCAGGCGGAATTCCCCATCGAAAATCGCGAATACTTAGGCGAGAGCCAAGAACACTCCGCGCTTGCCAGGACTCTCAAGTTTTCTGGAGGACAGAAGCCGGCAGAGGGTGGCCTCGAAATGTCCAATTTCCATCTGCTCTGCTTCATTCACGGAATGGGCGTTCTGTCAAAGGTTCGTAACCTCTGCTCTCCGGGGATCGCCTCACTAATGGCATACAGGATGAGGAGTCACTTCTGTGCCGAGTTGCGACACAACACGATCTCGCCGACACCTATCAGTTGCAATCTACTGGGGGCTGGCAGACTTTGCAGGCGATCCTGCAATCGACCGGTGAGCGAATCCCCAAGCGCCCACGGCAGTCCGAGGGCTCTCCTGTGTACAATGCGCTGCATGCTGCCGCTTCTCCGCGACAGTCTGGTTCCACGGAAGAACCGCTTGCTAAAAGATTTGCTGCCTTCAGGCTGAACGAGCGTCGCCCGCCAGGATAACTATATATATATGCCTGTAGTCTATGCTTCCGGGCATGGACTACATTAGCGGGTGCAAATCGGCCTCGTTGCGTCAACCACCGCATAGATTTCTCGGTACACACACACTGCTTGAGGGTTTCGGGTGGTTCTGCCTCTCTTTTAACGACCAAAGTGGCTTGGCCAGCCCGGTGTTACGGGATATTGGAGCATATCGGCATTGGGTGGATGGATGCATGAGTGATCTTTCGGGTGGTGAAGAGCACCACCTACCTTCGATAGACACTTTCGAGATGGTTCTCAAGGGTCGATGAGAGAGGGATGAGATGCTCAATATGACAAATACGCCGAGACTTGTGCCGTGCCAATTATGAAGTTGAGCAGATGTTTCCAGTCCCGTCTTGAGTAGTTCCCTCCTAGTCTTTTGACGCCCTTGCCGTGCCAATGCTGTTAGCTGTGACTAGCTATAGTTGACTTGGTAAACCTGCCTAGATCAGCTTCAGTCATGTCTTTTTGGTAAACTCTTGGTCGCACTCTAATACTCCAGGAACATACTTTGAACATCACCAAATTCTTGTCGAGACACACATAGGCTGGTTACTACGATGCCTCGCATTACGAAGGTGTCCTTCACCACCACATCAAATTTCACACAGAATCACGCAGAGAAACGAGCTAATGCAAAAAAAATCGAACATATCTTTCAAGCATTTTTTGTTTACCCTAAAAACAGGTTTGGTTTTTGTCCCCCGCCTCCGATATCACTCCATCGCCCGTCGCCGACGCGATTTTTTTTGGTTCAGGAAAAAAAAGACGAGTAGATTTCCGGCTAGCCAATGAACTCCTTTGGGAAATTGTAACAGAGGAAGTGTCGAAAAAAGATGGGAAAGGGGGCCTTCTCTAGTTCCTCTACTAAGGTCGGGATATTTACAAGGGCTTGCCGCCGAGGAAGTCGGACCAGCGGCGGACTTCGGAGGGGATGCCTTCCTTGCGGGGCAGCTTCTCGCTCATGCACTGAGCAAAGAGCATGGCGGTCTGTGAACAGAGTTAGTCGACGTTTTACTCGGTGTCGTCTGGGATCAGGTTAACTTACCTTGGGCTCCATGAACAGGGGAACGCCAAAGTCGACAGCGTTGCGACGCATGACGTAGTCGACGTCCATGATGGTCTTGCCACGGGCCTGGGCCAGGTTGAAGACACCGCGGATGTCGTACTTCTGGAACACCTCGCGCAGGGCACGCTTGTCCTCCTTGGGGAACTCGATGACCTCGACGGCCACGTTGCCCTTGGCGTTCTTCTCGATGAACTCCTTGACCTCGTTGTCGGCAGCGTACAGCTTGTATCCCAGGGGCTGGAGGTAGTCGACGACGGTGATGAGCCACTCCTTGTTCAGCTCGCCACCGAAGAGCAGACCTTCGCCAGGCTCGGGCATGCGGAAGTTCATGGTGGACTGCAGAGAGGTCCAGTAGGCCTCGACAAGATCCTTGCCGAAGCAGGCAATCTCACCGGTACTGGCCATCTCGACGCCAAGGAAGGGGTCGGCGCCTGCAAGACGGGTCCAGGAGAACTGGGGAACCTTGGTGGCGAGGTAGTCGCGCTTGACGGCCATGAGGTCCTGGGGCTCAGGGACCTGCTGGCCAACGAGGGCCTTGGTCGCGACATCAATGAAGTTGGTGCCGAGGACCTTGCTGACGAAGGGGAAGGAACGGGAAGCACGCAGGTTGCACTCGATGACCTTCAGGGCGGGCTCGCCACCCTCCGGGTTGTCGGCCTTGATGATCTGCATGTTGAAGGGGCCAGTGATGCGCCAGGCCTTGGCGACCTTCTTCGCGATCTCCTTAACGCGGTCCATGGTGTTCTGGTCCAGGTTGGCAGGGGGCAGGACGAGAGTGGCATCACCGGAGTGGACACCAGCCTGCTCAACGTGCTCACTGACAGCGTGGATGATCAGGTTACCCTCGGAAGCAACAGCATCGACGTCGATCTCCTGGGCGCCCTCGATGAACTTGCTGATGACGACAGGGTGGTCGGGAGACACGTTGGCGGCAGCCTCGAGCTTCTCCTTCAGGTCCTCCTGGCTGCGAATGACCGTCATGGCGGCTCCAGACAGGACGTAACTGGGGCGGACGAGGACGGGGTAGCCAACCTGGTTGGCGAAGGCCTCAGCCTCCTGGACGGAGGTGAGCTCCTTCCAGGCAGGCTGGTCGACGCCAATGCTGTCGAGGATCTCGGAGAACTTCTGTCTGTCCTCAGCCTTGTCGATGTCCTTGGGGTCAGTTCCCAGAACCTTGGCTCCGCCGGTCTCCTGGAGTCTGAGGGCCACGTTCTGGGGCAGTTGGCCGCCGACAGAAACCACAACACCAGAAGCGCTCTCGAGCTCGTAGATATCCATCACACGCTCGTAGCTCAACTCCTCGAAGTAAAGCTTGTCGGCGGTATCGAAATCGGTGGAGTAAGTTTCCGGGTTGTACTGTTCGGGCGTTAGCTTAAATCCTAGTAAGGTGCCTCTCAGAGTGAACTTACGTTGATCATGACAGTCTTGTTGCCCATTTGGCGCAGGGCCTGGGTGGCGCCGACGGCGCACCAATCGAACTCGACTGAGCTACCGATACGGTAGACACCGCTGCCAAGAATGATAATACCCTTGTCGTCAAAAGTGACATCGTGGGAAGAAGCGTTGTAAGTGGTGTAGAGGTAGTTGGTATCGGCAGGGAACTCGGCAGCCAGGGTATCGATCTTCTTAACCCAGGGGCGGATGCCGAAGGAAAGACGAACCTCGCGAACCTTGTCCTCAGTGCTGCCAACAGCCATGGCGATTTGACGGTCAGAGAAACCGAGCTTCTTGGCCTTCAGAACGAGGTCCTTCTTAAGGGCCTCAAGGCTTCCGGCCTGCTCGAGCTCGCGGGTGCAGTCAACCAGGTTTTGCAGCTTGTACAGGAACCACTTGTCGATCTTGGTCAGCTCGTGCACCTTCTCGACCGAGTAGTTCTCGTGAAGCATGGCCTGGCCGACGGCGAGCCAGCGGCGGTCAGTGGGGTTCTGGAGCTCAAAGTCCAGGTCCTCGAACTTGTCACCCTGGAAACCAACGAACTTGGGGTCGACCTGACGGATAGCCTTCTGGAAAGACTCCTCAAAGGTACGTCCGATGGCCATGACCTCACCAACGGACTTCATAGCACTGCCGATGTCACGCTTAACGTGCTGGAACTTGGACAAATCCCAGCGGGGAATCTTGGTGACGATGTAGTCAAGCGAGGGCTCGAAGTTGGCAGTGGTAGTCTTGGTGACGGCATTGGGCAGCTCAGGAAGGCTGTGACCGAGTCCGATCTTGGCGGCGGTGTAGGCAAGAGGGTATCCGGTAGCCTTGGATGCCAAGGCAGAGGAACGAGAGAGACGAGCGTTGACCTCAATGACACGGTAGTCAAGGCCATCGGGCTGGAGCGCATACTGAACGTTGCACTCTCCTACGACACCAAGATGGCGAACAATCTTGATGGCGGCTGAACGGAGCATGTGGTACTCCTCGTCGCTGAGGGTCTGACTGGGCGCAACGACTATACTGTCTCCAGTGTGGATACCCAAGGGGTCGAAGTTCTCCATGTTGCAGACGGTAATACAGTTGTTGTTTGCGTCGCGAACGACCTCGTACTCGACCTCCTTCCAGCCCTTCAGGGACTTCTCAACCAGAATCTGGGGGGACAGAGTGAGGGACCTGGCGGCCATGTTGCGGAGCTCCTCCTCGTTGTTCGCAAAACCGGAGCCCAGACCACCCAGGGCGTAAGCGGCACGGACGATGATGGGGTATCCGACCTTGTTGGCGGCATCCAGAGCCTCCTCGACGGTTCCGACGGCGATCGACTTGGCAATGGGGATGTTGATCTCGTCCAGCGCGCGGGCGAACAAGTCACGGTCCTCACTGACCTCGAGAGTCCTGACACTGGTTCCGAGAACCTTCACGCCGTACTTCTCAAAGAGACCCTGGCGCTGCATCTGGACACCGAGGTTCAGGGCGGTCTGGCCACCGAAGGAGAGGAAGATTCCATCGGGCTTCTCCTTCTCGATAACGTACGAGACGTACTCCGGGGTGACGGGAAGGTAGTAGACCTCGTCGGCGAGCGAGTGGTTGGTCTGAATGGTGGCGATGTTGGGGTTGATGAGGACCGACTTGACTCCAGCCTCCTTAAGGGCCTTCAAGGCTTGCGATCCTTTACAATGAGTCCTGTTAGCCCGGAGTCCTCTTTGCAGTTGTGACTTATTCTTGGAGTCCCCAGAATCAGAAGCTAGAGAACACACGAACCTGAGTAGTCGAACTCGCCGGCCTGACCAATGGCAAGACCACCACTGCCAATGACCAACACCTTCTTAACGTCGACACCAACGTGAGGCTTGATCACGCCGCTCTCGAGGTAAGCCTTGGGGTTTGGCGCAGACTGCGCGCTGCTGGGGCGGAGAGCGCTCGCGGTAAACAGGCGCTTCTGCAACAGCTTTGCGCTGGAGTTCTGGAGCTGAGCTCTGGCGACGCCGTTGGCGGCGGCAATGGTGAAGTTGCGACCGGCCAGAGCTGTCGGGACTCGTCGACCATGTCGGAGGACGGCCGGTGCTCGACCTGCCAAAGTATTTGACATGGCCGACGGCATTGTGAAGGTCTCAAGAAGCCAATGCGACAAAGGACCAGGAGGAAGAGGGTGAGTTTCTCAAGGTCGAAGCCAATTGAATGGTTTAAGACCAGGAGAGAGGGAAGATATGGCCGCCGTTGGAAGGTTTGTGACTCTTCCCAGGTAAGCTTTGTCAAGGTTGTGGGGAGGGAAGAGGACCGTCGTCGTCTTCAGCAGCGGCTTCAGCGAAAAAGGCGGTCCGAATCCGCGATAAGATAAAGGAAATTTTTCTCTGGGCTCGTTGAATGGCCGATCGGGGGGGGCCCAACAACCGCCCAAGACGCTAAAAACTACGTTCTCCAATTCAGGCTGTCTCTTTCCTCAGGGACCCGTTTGCTGGCCAGGGACCACTTGCGCCGTTATCGCAGGGCCGCAGGCTGTGCGTCACCAGCGGCAGCGGCAGTCACCTCAGCGACACACAAACCCTCGTCTGCCAGCCTCAGATAGGCGAAAAATTCTGCCAATGCAGCAAGGAGACTGGGACAGAGTTTTACGGCGGTTTCTTAAGCGTCAAACCTTCAGCACCGGTGTCTTTATCAATGTAACGGCCGAGTGTCCCCCCTGATCCTGATCACTCGTTTCTCGCATATAACTCAGTACCCATCTCTGTAACTATGTAAGCTGAGAGAGCTCTGGACTCACAGCGCCCAGACACCGGTTGCAGCTCAGACAGCTCTACTGCAAAGCTTTGGTCATTCCGCTGTCAGAAAAGCCGTCGATTCGAGCGTATGGGTAACAGAGTCGGGACATTGCTGAGCCCCCTGCAGCCCCCCCTCCAGCTCCAGCTTGAGATCCAGCAGGAACGGTGACTGTGACTCAACGTCGATCTGCTGCGCAATTTCATACAGTTGCCAGACAATTGCACGCACCTTTTTGGTGCTGGGCGAGGGTCCGAGCTTCACAATGTTCCCGGGTTGCGATCTGACGTCTGGTCGAGCCCCGCTACATCTGGCATGTGCCCCGCCATTCTTTGCCGGGGAGTCTGAATTTCCCCATGCCGGCAGCCATTGGCCAATGCCAGCGCGCCGAGGCTGCCCGAGTAATGGTACCGGAGCTATCGGAGGAGGCCTTTTTGGGTGCTGGCGCCGATGAGGGCGATGAGAGGAGCCTCGATCTGACATGAGGATCATCGACAACCTGACCCCCGGTTTGACGGCTCATTTACGACGCAAAAGACGGGGGCAGGAAATTGGGCATCGTGTAATAGTACTAGCTTATCGTTGACAACAGGACTAGCTCACGGCTGACACGAAGAAGTTGCCTTGAAGAGAAGTCGACGAGTCAGGGACCGTTGGGGTGTGTTCAGATTCAGAAGCAGTTGACAGGTCTGTCTACATCTATTCCCGCACTCTAAGGGTTAGTGCGGTAACAGCCGGTGAAGGTAACCTACCTGTTGCCCCACAGTGGAATACCGCACGAATGCACCGGAACTATTCGAGCGAAAACACCAAAAGTCACGATACGCACACGACTCGCACTTCTGAACCGTGGATATCCACGAGGACAACCCCATGCCCCTTCAAAAACGTGATTGGTATTCCATTCGCCAACAAATGCCAGCCCAAGCTCATCTCGTGTCATTCGTGTCCCGTTTTATGGCTTCCCGTGCTAACCGTATGCCTGTCTAGTTCTTGTCTAGTCTCACCGCCGAGTTTTTCTCGATGAAATTCAAATCCACTTTGTGTCCAAGCAGCTCACGAATGTTGGAAATGCCGTATTTAATCATGCAAGGGCGTTCCAGTGAAATGCCGAACTTTATCAAATGGAGGTCAGCAAGTTCAAATAAGGGGCTAGAGTTGGAACATTGACTTACACCATACACCCTCATATCCTTGGGCAAGCCCATCGACTCGAGCATCTCCGGTCTGAACATGCCACTGTTGCCAATCTCGACCAGTTTGTTCAGGCCCTTGTGGAAACTGAAAATTTCCATACTGGGCTCGGTGTAGGGGTTGTACGCGGGCTTGAACTTGAGGTCCGTAATGCCCATCTTGCCGAAGAAGGCCTCCACGAACTCCATCAGGCCTCCCAGAGTCAGGCCGTAGTCGGCAATAACACCCTCGACCTGGTGGAACTCTGCCAGATGTGTGGCATCGACACTCTCGTTACGGAAGACTCTGTCAATGGAGAAGTACTTTGCCGGAGGGGGCTTGCCATCCGGGCCCTTCTTGGCGGCCAGTTGGTGAAGTACCGCAGTAGAAATAGCAGTTGTGTGCGTACGGAGTACAAGTCTCAGAGACTCCTCGGCAGACCACGGGTAGCGGTATCCGATCGAGCCAAACTTGCCATCCTCGTGGACTGCCTGGACATTCTTCCAATACGTCTCGTAATCCTTGTTGTCGTCCGCCGACTCGGGACCAGGCTTGCTGGCAAGCTTGGGGTCCGAAATGTAGAAAGTGTCCTGAAGATCTCTAGCAGGGTGCTGCTGGGGCACGAACAGGGCGTCGAAGTTCCAGAAGCCAGACTCAACGAACTTGCTGGTGGGCATCTCCTCAAAGCCCATCTCGAAGAAGATCTGACGGAACTCGTGGCGAACCTTGTTCAGAGGGTGCAGAGCACCCGCCTTCTGGTCTGCGCCGAGAGCCTTGAAGTTGTAGGGCTTGAAGTTGGCCGTCTTCCATGAGCCGGACGTAATCATATCGGCCGTCAAGTCCGTCTCCTCCTTCTTGATTTCAAGAGCGAACTCAGGACCCTTCTGGATCTTGAAGGTAATGATCTTCTGGGTCTTGACAAGCTTACGCTTCTTCAGGTCCGTGATGACCTTAGGCTCGTGACTGCGCGTCTCTTGAATCTGCTTGAGTTGCGCCTGGGTGTCGTCTTGAATCGATTCGGTCTACGGACACACTGGTCAGTGCCTGTGGATAGAAACGTGATTTGTGTACAACTCACAGCGGCGACAAACTTTCCGCTGGTGTCCTTCTTAATCCACTTGTTCTTGAAAGCCTTGCCCTGGCCCAGCTTAGTGACATTCTTGTCACCGACAGCAGCCTCAAGCTCCTGGACTGACAGCCCCTCCATAGCTTGGCGAACCGCCTCGAAAACTCGAGCCTCATGACTCCCGTGTTCCGCAATCTGCTTGCCCTCGGCCTCCAGAATAGCCTCCTCTCGCTCAATTGACTCATACGTCACCATGGAGCGACTCGCAAGCCGGTCGAGTGCCGCCTTGATGTCGACAAACTGAAACTCCGGGAAGTGCTCGGCGGACAGAATCGGATCCTTCTTGGACAAAGCCAGAAGGATTTGGGAAGTGAGATCCCCAGAGGGGCCGTTGCTTGCCGTCGCCATGATTTGGTATGCTGCACTCTGAAGTTCTGACTTGCACGGAAAGCTGTCCACGTTCGCTTCGTTGAGTCAGAGGGGCATTCAAGGCGGGCACAACTGGCAGAAATTTGGAGGGGACTGTGGACCCTGCATTGATAGGTAGGAAGGAGGGGTTCTCGTATCATTGATACTCCGATCTCCGAAACACAAAATGCCAAGGTGCCTAGGTACTGCCCAGCCCATCCAACCTAGAATTTTGTCATTGGTGCCAAGCCTAAGTACTTAGCGCAGCACCTAGCGTGGTAGCTTGCCAAAGCTTTGGCGTCACACTGTATTATCCCTGCGGCTGGACTCGGCCGTCCTTACCCGCACCACCTACGTACGTGCATCAAGTTCTAACGCTCGCGGAATCGTGTACACATGGTTCCATCTCAACCGCAAATTTATCGTTGTTGTGTTCAAATATTCTTCGCCTGCTGGAGTATGTGAAGCGCCGTTTCTGCTTGCGCTGCAGGAATTCCCGCCGAAACCAATGAGGCCAGCGAGCTATGGTCGATGATGCCGCGCCAGCCACCCTGCCAGGCCGACCGATCCCTCCGGAAGACGACCACGAGGATGGCGGAGGGATTGCGGAACTGTCGCAGAGGACGGAAGATCCGGGCGTTAGAAGCTCCAGGAGGAGGCGAAGACGGAAACATCGAAGGGTCAACCCTGGCCTCGAGAGGAAGTTCGACTTCATGACCCGATTGCTACGAAACCTTGATGCTCTGGTATACGCGGAACTCTGTACGCTATATTACATGGAGTAGGTTTTCCTTGTCGCCCCATCCAAACCGTCTGCTGACCTGTTGAAAAGATGCTCAATCTTCCGGTTTGCCGTCCGCGTGTATGGCCAACATCACTGGCTTACACCTAAACCCGATGACTATCCATTGACGATGGAGGCACCCCGATCGCAGGTTATATCGGTCTTCGTTCCAAACCTCATCTGCATTCTATTGCATATATTTGCTTCACTGCCTACAGCTGGTGAAACTGCCCGAGGTTACCTCCATGGCGGCGTTATTGTTGATTTCATCGGCCAAAAGCCGCCCACTTCGAGGCTTACGTTCCTGGCTCTCGATTTCATCATTCTAGTTGTTCAAAGCTTGATGCTTTCCGTCCACTCTGAGCGAGAAAAGCTGCGGCGCATTGTGCGGCCCTTCTTGTTTCGTCTACCACAAGTGCTGCAGGAACAGCAGGCGGCGACGTCAACTCAAGATTACGATGCTGAAGAAAGAGGAGTGCTCAGGGATGCACCTGGGCTGGAAATAGAGGGCTCTGACAGCGTGGAGATGCAACCGTTGATGTCTAGCGGCGACGTCGGACCCAGCACAAACGCCGAGAACCGCGAGAGGAGTAGATCATTAAGACGACGCTCTTCCATCCAAACTGCCGCCGGCATGCATCTGTTTGACGTTCTCAGTTCAGGCAACGGGGTTCTGGGCGAATTCCATATCTCGCATACCATCAGGAATGCAACAACCGACTTTCGTGGCGCAGCAGGGCATTCACTCCAAACAATCGGATATACTGCTACGCTGACGAGACTATCGGCGATGAGGAGGATGCCCCATTTAGAACGTAACCAGGGAAACCAACGGTAGAGAAAATGGTATCGCAATTATCCAATGCCAATAGGTCTTTGAACGGTGCTATCTTGTTGCACCTTGGTATCTCAAGCTATCTTGCGGCCAACATTACCAACGCCGCTACCCTTCACCGAAACCAGTATGTCATCGGAGTCGTCGTCATCCACGTCCCTCAGACCCCAGCTGTTTGCACCAAACGTCCGCAAGTCCCGGGCAAGGCCGACCAGCTCCTCCGTCCCAATGACTTCCCTGCCTATCCTCAACCTTCCTACATCCTCAGAGCCCATAGCCATCAGAGTCAAGATGGTATTTGCGGACGTGCTGCAGGCACATCCTCCTCGCGCAATGTTCTCCAGCAACTGATAGGCACATTTTTTTCCTATGTCTTCGGGTACGACTCCACCAGTTGGCGGCGCGACCACGTCCGCCGAGTACAGCACGCCTACTGAGCTCGATTCGGCGACCAGACTCAAGCCAAAACCGATGCCTGTCCGTGTCTTTGACTTGTCGGCTGCTGTGATGAGCGGGGCCTGGTCGTATTGAGCCGCAATCTCAATTTTGCAGGCCAAGGCGTTCAAGACTTCTCTTGCGGAATGGATCATTCTGCTGTTGTTTGACGCGGACACTCCAGTGCAGTATGCAACACCTCTTATCCTCTTTATCTTGCCGGGGTTTCGGTTCAGATGCAATGTTTTTGGGAGTCGGACCTGGCTTTCAAACTTAAGCTCCACGACTCCTCCTCCGCCTCTACCTCCCTTTCCAGGGCAGGATCGCTGCGATACCAGTAGACTGATTCGCGCCGGTGGGATTCCGAAGAGACCAAAAAGCGGCAGGATGGCTGTGCGGAAGGAGTCGATAGAAATGTCACCGGTCTCGGTCGCAGACGTGATGACTCCAGGGCCCGAGAAGCGGATGTTCACGTGGGCTTTTGAGAATGGCGCGAGGAGGCAGATCGGGAGGAGAAAGTAGGTGACGCCGCGGTTGTTGTTCGCCGGCAGGCTGTGTTCGATGAACCCATCGTCGGATGCGCCAGAACCAGCGACTGATCCGGTTATCAGACCGGGGTGATAGGTGATTGTAGTACCGGTGTACGAAATTTGCATAGAGCTTCCATTGGTGACGGCTTCAAGGAGGCGGAGGAAAGAGATCTCATGGGGCGCAAGACCTGGGTGCGTCGGCGACGAACTGCGGATCTTGGAGATATGAACGGGTTTTCCGGTGAGTGTCGAGAGAACCAGTCTTTGCGCGAAGGACCTGTGCCCTGTGAAGCGCAAGTACTCTGGGGCGGAAGACATCGTGCCGGCGATTTCGGAGCGGTGCCGATCGAGACACAGGGAAAAGAGCAATGGGGGGATAGGTATGAAGAAATTATCTTTTTTCTGCCTCAACGCGCGACCGGCATGCACAGAGGTGGCAGGCGGTGTAATAATTTTGGGGGCTGATAAGATAAGGCAGTGCATGTCGCGCCCATGGAGCTACCTCTGGGCTCAAGGTCCATCAAAAAATCTGAAGTGCATCATCGCCCAAGCTTCACTCCACCGCAAGCCATTTTCCATGCATTTTCTTCTTTAGTTTGACCAACTCAGCCTTTCCTTATGTCTCACAGAGCTTTCTTTCGTGACATAACATGTCGAAATTCATTCATTTGCCAGTCTTGTCGCTCGGCAGCGGGAAACCCAGCGACCCCATTACCATGGACGGTTCGACATAGCTCCCGCGTCGCCCAGCTCGGAGCCCGCCCGCGATCAGGAACCAAGAATGCGCAAAAAAAAGAATCGTCATCCCAAAAGGACTCGAAACCGAGTAGCGCAGCAGCTGCGCTACTCAAAGAGCTAACTTCGAAACGAAACGGCGAGCCGAGCGTGCGATTTTTTGAGAAGAGCGATTCAGGCCAGGTCCAGCAACTATCTGGCGAGGATGCGTATAGCGACTCGTTTGGCGGCATTAAAGAGATGGAACAGGACTTCAAGGAAAACTTTGCGTCCGACGTTAGGAGCACGTTACTCAGACTTAAAGAGGAGGCCAGCTTGGAAGCATATGGTGTGGGCGTCGAGTCCATCGCCAAGGATTTCGAGCAACAGCTTGGGGGCGCAGAGACCCCAGAAGAGATGATGAAAAATCTGGACGCATACATCAAGGATTTGGAAAGGCAGCTCGAAGAGAAGGGATTTGACGTAAGCGAATTCGACGACTCAAACCCGGTGGCAACCATGGGATTCATCGAGGAGGCCACCACCAACGAAAATGTAAAGCGGAAGAAGGGTCCGATCCCCCAGATTCCCGAGAACATGTGGAGTTTCAACCAACGAAAGCGAATCACTCGACTGAACACACTGTTATCACGGACGGCGAAGGAGCTTCGGAGGGGGGAGGAACTGACAGCAAAGACTGTCCAATCGATTTGGAAGGCTTACAGTGCGGCACGTCAGTCTCTGTCAAAGTCTTGGGCCAACGTCCCGCACGACGTATGGGACTTGCTTTGGCAAGTCCTGTCGGCAAATGAAGTCCACAGCAAGAATCGGCTTGCGCACCTTTCATTGCTGGCGAGGGATATGAGTGAATCGAAGGTCGCCTTGAGCCCCTCGCAGCAACTGGTGACGATGGAGTCCATGTTCATGGACGGATGGGAGGAAAAGGCTATTGAGAACTGGAAACGGTGCATGCCAAGCCTCGGAGACGACGGCGCTGAGACGTTTCGGGAGTTTTGGGAGCTTGGAGTGCGCATGTTCTGTCAAAAGGGGGATTTGGTCCAGGCAGAGCGCGCAGTCAACAAGCTTCTGGAACGGCAGCTTGACCCTCGGGTTTTGATGCCGTTCATCAGGGCTTGCGCGGCAGAGCCGGCAGAAGAGTCAAAGGAGAGGGCCTATGACGCCTACAGGCGCATGAGAGATCTTCTCGGACCTTCCATGGGTATTGAGGATTACGACCAGGTCATCTCCTTCTTCCTGACCACGAACCAGACAGGCCGTGCACTGTATGCCTTCGTCGACATGATGACCTCGGGAACTGTCGATCTTAGGGGTCGGGACACCCTTCCCTCACACATTGGGAATAAGTTCTTCTTTGGCAAGTGGCTGAAGCGGCTCATTGGCGCTGGGGATCTCGACGGTGCCCACAGCGTCTTCAGCTTCATGCGCTCCAAGGGCATCGTGGCTGCATCCATTCAAATCAACGGCCTGATCGGTGCATGGCAGCGGACTGGTGTGGCAGACCACTTGGAGAAAGCAGACAGCCTAGCATGGGATATGATCAATGCCCGCCTGGAGTTCGTTAATAATCGGAAGAGGCTCGCAGGCTTGGATGGTCCTGCCCGTCTTGTCCAGGTTGCGGGTCGCAAAGATGAACCTGGCGCGATGCCGAAGGCGACCCTTGAAACGTTCTCCCTCCTCGCCGAAAATTACAGACTGCGACAGCTACCAGACAACATGGCCAAGCTGTGGGACGCCTTCAGAGAGGCTGAGATCAGCCCAGATGCCTTCATGATGAATCAGCTGATCGAATCGGTCTCGCAGTCTGGCAATATTACCGAAGCGCGAGAGCTGTACCGAACCCTCGTCTACGAGCGACAGGTCAGGCCAGACCCGTACACTTTCATGGCAATGTGGAAGATGTTGGGCATAAACCGACTGCACATCGTGGAAGGCGACCAGCTCATCAGCGAGGTCGGGCTCACGCGGCAAACATTCGCGGAAATGATCCGCTTCACCCACGTCTTTCAAAAGGACGGCCTGGATGGCCAGCTGGCGAGGAAGATACTCCACACATTCCGGCGGCTGAAGGACCACATTGGACTCATCATGGCCTTGCGGACTTTCAAGGTGGTCTTCAACTACACGCCGCCCGAGGTTCTGGCCCTCGAGATGCTGATGGGCACGACGAATCTGACCTGGGACACGGCCTCGGCAAGACAGAAGCTTCGTCTCGTGAAGCGCAAGATGGATGAATTCGTCGAGGGGCGGTCGCGAGAGCTTGGCCGGTCCGAGACACTGGATGAGATGACACCGCAAGAGCGTGGCGACGAGCTCTTGGAGTACCTGCAAGCGTACTATCTGCATGAAGCCGGTGCCGTGCCAGAAGGCCTGGTGGAGGAGGTGGCCACGGAGATGGGCGTGTACGATGTTCTCGCATCTCAGGACTAGAGGCCACAAGTCCTCTCTGTATTATTTGTATGTAGATATCTTGTACACATATAATGACACCCATCATGACTCACTAGTCACCTTTCCTGTCCTCGAAGGAAAAAAAAAGCCCGCTCATTGCTTACAACCCGATGGTGGACGTCCTGGCATTCATTTTACCAGCATTTGCAGAGTTCAATTTAGTGGTGGTGAAGAATGTTCAGTTTGAGGCGAGTGAGCATTAATCGTGGTCCTCCTCCGTCAATCCCGGACAACCCTCCATCTCGTCGTCCGGGTACGTAAACTTGCACCAGAAGCAATACGTATGCTCTTTCCGCAAGTACTCCACCAGCCGCCGCAGTTTCTCCGCGTCCTCGAGCTCGTTGAACTCGTCCAGTTCGGGATCCTCCTCGTCGAGGTCCTCCGCGGTGACATACACAGTCTTGTTCTTCCCCAGCGCCGTGCGGTCGTCCTCGTCCTCCTGGTCGTCCTCGTACGTCGGCAGCCGCGAAAGGCTCTGCTCCAAGTCGTGCCTCATCCTACGATCTCTCTCCTTCTCCTCGCGGTAGCGCACCAAGCCGCGCCACAGAATGTTCACCGACTTGAGCGGCCTCGACGCGGGTGTCTTCGCCGCCTTCTTCTCCTCCGCGGCGTCTCCGTCCGCACCGGCGGCCTCGACCCCAGTCTCCTTCTCCTCCGCCATCCTCTCCGCGACCCTCTGCGCGGCAAACACCTGGGCCTGCACCCTCGCAGCCTCCCTCTCCTGACGAATCCGGTCGCGGTACTCGAGCGGGTCCACCTTCGCCCTCTTCCCCTCCTTCACCTCCTCCTCGAACCTCTCCGCCGCCTCCCGCAGCTTGCGCTTCCGCTCGCTCTCCATGCCGATACCGCCGCGGTCCTCCTTGATCTCCACGGCGATCGGTTCCGTCCTCGCTGTCGTCCCGTTCTCCCCTGAAGCGGCAGCGGCGCCCAGCGCGCCGCCCTTGAAGCCCATCTTGGCCATCATGGCGAGGCCCTTGCTCTTCTTGGCAGCCGCGTCATCGAGCAGCGAGCGCCCGAGCGCTTTCTCCCGCGTGGCGGCCTCCTCTGCCGCGAGCTCCTCCTTGGACTTGACGCGCCCCTTGATCTCGCCCTCGCGCTTGAGGCGCTGCCGGCGTTGGAGCGACGTCTCTGCCGGCACGCTTGCGGAGGGCGTGTCATCGAACGTCATGTTCATGTAGTCGTCTTCCTCGTCCGAAGCCATGGCGGTGGTCGCTTAATTGCCAAACAAGGAGATGTTTGATTGCCTCTATTAGGCTGGATTGTGTGTCTGAAAAATTTGGTGATGAGTGGTTGAAGAGGTATTACACTTTTCTATGGCGTGTAAGTGCCGTGGTTGATGGTAGAGTTGTGAGGTCCGTGTTGACGTCGGTTTTTTTGAAGAAAACCTATGGCTGGCGGGGTCACTGGCATTGCCTGGTGCTTACAACAAGGGTTATCGACATAGGCACCCAACACTTCTTTATGTCTCGTTAAAAAATTCGGTAATAAGAAATCAATTTGAATAATTATTGTTTGATATTGACCAGCTGGGTTACTGTATCTTCATCATCTGGTGTGCATTGCCTAGCCATTGGAATACGCCTCCGCCAGCTGTGGTGCCAGCCCGTCTCCATCTGGCACAGCGTACCTAGGTAGTCTGGGCATTTCTGCCAATGTAGAACCACGGTGATCTATACGAATTCATAAGCATGTTGTTTTCCCCTACACTCCTCCCCTTTAAAGATCGCAATCTAACCACAGTTCTCATTACGTATAGTGCACTCTCACAGCAATGCTCCTATTGACAACGATAGTCAACCCTGCCTGTAATGTCCAAGGGGGACCGCGCGAGCTTGAGGAAGAAACGTATCTCCACAATGGACCAACTTGCTGTTTTCCTCCGTGTCCGAAACAATGTCTATTTAATGTCTTAAACCAGCGACTATTGCGCCCGTCCCATCCATCCTCATGGTGGTATTTAGTGAAGCAAGGAAATATTATACCAATGAACGCAGAAGAACTTTTGATCCCCGAAACAGGGCGACAGTAGTAGCGGGCGTCTACCTGTGTCTCGCCCTCTTCCTGCCCTCCTTTTCTCTCTCGTACGCGTTCGCCTCCTTGCCCTCTTCGTTCTGGATCTCCGCCACGAGCCTCTTGTACTTCTTCTCGTACGCCTCGTCCTTGGCCTTCTTGATGCGGAGGTTCTCGCGCGCCATGAACTGGGCATCCTTCCTCAGCTCTCTCATGGCACCCTTGCGCTCCTTCTTGTGCTCCGCCTTCAGCTTGGCCATCTCCGCGCGCTCGCGATCCGGGTCGTAGTGCTTGTTCGGGTCGAACGAGTCCTCGAACTTGGGGATGTACGTCTTGATGGCCAGCGGACGGTGGTGGTGCAGCTCAAGCGGGCGTCGCGAAAGCTGCGCAATCTTCTGCATGCGCTCCAACTTTGCCTTGGACTTCTCGACTTGCTCGCCCAGGGCTTCAGGGAGCTTTGACCTGCAGGCCTTGCTGTTCAGGTGCGTAATAATGTCAAGGGCAGGTTGGAAGGTCTCGTGGAATGCAGACTTTCCGGTCCAAGTATCGGCGGCGGCACCGAGGAGCTGGATCGTTGCACTGAGAAGAGCGGCCTTCGCAGACTCCGCTTCCTTGCCTGAAACTTCTGTTACAGAGCAGTCGGTAGGGGAGAGCCTCCGGAGCTCAATCTTCTTCGCATTCGTGATTCGCACGCCCTCAGAGGGCTCGTGAATAGGGAAGCTTCCAGAGACCGATGGGATGGCAGAAGGAGAAACCGCACAGAGCGTGTTGAGAGTGAAGCTCATGACTTCGGGGACGTAGCGCTTCGAGAACTGCTGGTACTGTACCGCCAAAGTTGACAGATAAATCCCAACAGCGTAATCACTCAGCTTCTGGGGGATCTTGCCGCCAAGGAAGCGTCCGATGGTCAGCATCGCAGGCGTGGCGACTTGGTGGAAATGATCCGACGTGGGGAAGGTCGAGCCGATTGCCGTCAGCAACATAAGGTCTCCTGTGTGCAGAGCGAGAGGCCGTCCCCGGCTGATCTGCTCCAGGTGAGACCGATATTGGACCGCAATTTCAACGGGGAACATCTTTGCCAGGGAGTGAATGTGTCGGATGACACCCTCAAGCCCCTGGAAGGACGGGCTGTATTGGCCCCGAGGGCCATTCGCAACGAAGTCAACGAGGGCCTTGGCAAAGTTTCCGAGCTTCTCCTTGTGCCTGCTGTCCAGCTTCGGGTGGTAAAGAGCACGGATGCGTTGCACGATGGTGGGCAACTTGTCGCTGGGGTATTTCTGCACCAAAGCCACAAGTTCCTCGTAGCTTTGCGGACATGGGAAGGTGAAGGGCAATTCGTCATCAGCACCGGCCGCCGGTGCGCTTGCGAAGACGGAACTCTTGGCCTCCTCCTCGTTGAGCAGGCCTTTGGTAAACTCGTCGTCCTCAGAGTCATCTTCGGCCTCGCCGCCCTCCTCGTCGTCAGAGTCTTCCTCCTCGTCGTCGGTAATGGGCTCCAGGTCCGAACCGCTGGCGACCAGGTCGTCTTCAATGATGAAGTCGTCCTCATCATCAAAACCGAGCTGAGTTGCCGTAGGGCGCGTCTTGATTCCCTTTCCCAGGCCAAAATCCTCGTCCTCCTCCTCGTCCGGGTTGATAAACTGGAAAGCGGGCTCTTCAGGCTGGTCTGCCATTTCCTCGTCCTCATCCTCGTCCTCATCGTCCGAGATGGGCTCTCCTCTCATTCGCTTCAGACGCTTTTCCTCAAGCTCCTTCAACCTCTTCGACTCTTGCTCTGCAATCTCCTCGTCCGTCTTAGTACGTTCTGTGGGCGCAGCACGGCGGTCCTGGACAAGCTTCTTGAGGCGCAAGTCGAATTCCTTGTCGAAGGTTGCTCTATCGACTCCGGCAATAAGCTTTCCTGATTCATCCGTTTTCGAAGCGGCTCCGTTGCGGGAAAGCAGAAGGGCGTGAAGATTGGGCAGTTCCTTGTCCAACTCCATTCGCAGGTCGTCGTCCTCATCCTTTGCGACTTGACGCTCATATTTGTGCATCTTCGACTTCGCAATTACCTCCTCCATAACCTCCTTTTTCGTCTTTTTCCTCTCGGGCTGATCCCCGGCACCCTCTTCACCCATTTCAGCCATGCGAGCGCGCTTGAGCCTCTTTTCCAACATGGCAGAATCATCACTTTCGAAACCGTCTCCGAGGTCGTCTTCGTTGAAGTCGTCGACGATTTCCGAGTCGTCGAACGTGAGGGATTGTCCCATATGAGTCAGTTCTCCAAGAGGCTCGGCCTCCTCGAGATCGAAAAGCGATGTCTTCTTGTGCGTCCTCTGTTTCTCGCGGGCGAAACGTTCGAGCATCTTCTCTTCTTCGGCCATGGCGGGATCGTTTTCACCGAATCGACGATCGAGAATTCCGCCAACTTTATTGCGTTTCTGCATTTCGACAAGCAAGGTCTCTCGGCGCTACACACTTCGTCAGTGGAGTGTTCCTTGGGTCGAATTTACGAGGTCCGTACCCTCTCTTCACCGATGGACTTCGCGACACTGGGACGGCCACTGATTCCCTTCGCCGCAGCTGCAGTTTGGGGCCTGTTGGTTGTGACCTCAAACTTGGGGCCTCTGGGGTTGTGCTTCAGGTCGAAGGGGTTGAATTGCTCCCTGATTTGGCCAAGGGCTGCACTCTTCTGCAGCCGCTTGTCGCTTTTGGCCTTTTCATCCTGGGCAAATTGACGCTTCTGCTTCTTGGACTTCTGAGGGCCAATGATTCCCTGATCCCTCAGGGAGGATTTGAGTCGTTTAAGCTGCGAACCGGCCATTTTGTCGAAGCTCCGGTTTTGGTGAAGTCGCGACTGGGTAGGCGTAGGTGCTTGATCGTCCAAATTTTTTGTCTGGATGCACTGGCTTATCTTATCGGATAGTGGGGGGAGGCAAGGGCGGTGGCTTCTGGCAGAACAAACGGCGGCCCAGGTACTCAGGTACCCGGGCCTGCCTTTCAAGCACGACCCACCAGACCAGGTACTATTATGTGAGCTGCCTACCTACCTACCTACCTACCTAGCTCAGGCAAGGTGACTACGTTGCCTCAGCTTCATTATCTCCCCGTACCCTGGAGCTTCTCGAAAGTATCGTATTAGCGAATTTTGAATGGCTCTGTATTCATCATATTGAGTTACCATGGCCATGACTTTGGGCTCATTTCTGCGCGATGAGCGCGTTGTTCTGGTTGGAATTGGTGTCGCGACATTCGGTTTGATCACCGGGATGACCCAAATACTGACGCTCATCCGCAACGATAACGAGGTAAAAGTACCGCAGCCCAAGACGCAGTACATCACCCAGGAAACCGAGGATTCGCTCGAGCTAGAAACACTCGAAAAGCTTCTCGCTCACACCAACTTCTCTATCCGGGATGTTGCCGTTAAGATCCTTTGCGACCGCGCCGTCAACGACCCCACGACGGTACGGTACCTACTTCATGGCATCACTCGGCCAGACTACGACACTCGCATGCAAAGTCTTCGCGCTCTTGCCACATTGACAGGCCAGACAAATGGTCAGCAGCTCGCTCTTCCTGCGTGGGACGCAAAGACTGATTGCTGTAGATTTCGCAGAGGGACTGTCAAAACTGCACACGTGGAGAGCGTACACAGCGCTCGTCAGGTCTCTCGAGCTGAGCTTGGATGACGTGGAGCATACGAAACTTGACGACAAGTATTGGGATGAGTATTATCTGCGCGATATGGCCGAGCGGTTCTGTCTCATGTTCGTTCTTGAACTGATCAACAAGTACGGCGCCGATATGCTTGTCAAGGCCAAGTTTGTCGAAAAATGGCTGGCGAAGCAGCCATGGGGAGACAAGGAGGCAGAGAGGCAGGAGAATTTCATCTACTACATGGAGCACAAGAACAACCGCATTGTCGAAATTGTTAACAAGATCGCGCAAACCACTGCGGGGGCAAAGGCAATCATCGAGTGCAAGCTGGCGTCCAAGACCAACGTCAAGCTCACCCCGGACCCGAACATCGCCGGCTTCATGATTGTCCTACAATCAACACTCTCGAACGCGGATGGCGACGACAACCAGCTGTCTGTGGAGCAGGTTCCCCGTACGAGAGAGCACTCTGCGGAGGAACAGCGTCTCAGGCGCCAACATCGCGAGGCGATGGTTTTTAACGACGGCACACGCCCCATCGCTAGGGAAGACATTATCGAGAGAAGTCACGATTCGTCCCCGAGCTGAGCAGCGACAAGGTGGCGAGAAGCGGTTATGAGCGAAGTCCTGGGCTCCCGGAGATGGTGTACATGGACACTACTACTTTGAGTTGAGGAGTGAACCAGGGGCTCCAAAGTCACCTGACAGCTAGGGGACACAGTCACGTCTTGGAAAAGGGAACAACTTCCACTCAACATGGGCCGGCGTTCGGATTCGGCATTCACAAGAGGTGCGACGCAATGGAAAGCGTGTCGAAATGAGGCAAGTCGATGCCGGCAACTCGCGGTAGGTATGGGTATACCACCCGTGGGTTTGGCACGGCATGATTGCATGATACTTGCAGTCACTTGCAGTATGCTCCCGGGAGGTGGGAGACCCACTCGACGAGTATTACAGTGTAGTAGTAGTATTACTACACCCAGGCCATTAGCAGTCGCAAACACGACTCGGGACTCGGCAGAGAGCTGTTGCCAGTCAACTTGGGACAGCTTTGTAATGGAATGTAAAGTTCGAGCTACTTAGATGACGGGCGTGTTTACGCTACTAGGCTGTTCATCATTATGGCAGGCCAAATACGACAATACGGCAAATCGATGTTCCCGACGCGTGAGAGGTCGAACAGGTCCAGTAGATTGGCGAGTTTATTTTCGTCTGAAGTGCTAACCTGGTCCCGCGCCTGTCTTCAGTCGGCACCGGGCTAAGATCTAGCGTGGTGATGCACCCGTGCCAGGCATGGAAGTCCCAACCAATTCGTGTTGGCGGTTCCCCCCGCTGTTCCTGAAAGCTTTGACACTGAACCTACCCCGGGAACCCTTTCCCCAAAAGGCCCAGGCGGTCCCTGTTCCCGTATTAGCACTTTGCCGGCTTTCCCAAGGGAGGGATGTGCGGCTTAACCAGAAGCCGAAGGATGTTGCAGACGGTCGAAATCAACGTATATCTAGACGTCGGACATGCTGACGCTGCAATAGGGCATACTTGCTTTGTTTACGGGGATTCTGTCACTGAGGGTTTCTAACTGGGTGGTGCAAAGTGACGCAAAACATATTCGTGAAATTCGACACCTGCCGCTGAAGTCACATTGTGCAGCACAGTATTTACTATGGATTAGTAGTCTCAGTGTGTGTGCCTGAATGGGGGCTTGCATGGACCCCAACCCCCTTCAAGTCTTTTCAACGAATCGGAATTTATTTCCAAGTGAATCAAGTATAGGTAGTAGTAGCTAGTTTCTCAAGCTCGACGGAAGGTGCCACGGCGGATGGTGGCTGTCTAATTTGAGAGGCGTTCGACAGGTGACTGGGGGAGCGAAGCCAAGGAAGCCGAAGCTAAGATTACATGTCGGAGTCGAGCTGCGAATGGACGGTTACAGTTATTGACAAGATACGACGCCAGCGGCCAGTCTGCGTCCAAGTAATTGCTTTTCGAGCCCTCCATGGCGTCCTTCTTTAATCTTAGCATTCTCCGAGGCTCTCACTCTCTCTAGATGAAGCGCCCACCCCAGCCCATTTGGTGTGAAGAATGGCATGAGGTACCCAGAGACATCACAACCACAGATCAGCAACACCAGTCACCAGTGGCCAGCCGTTCGTTCCACCCCCACGACAGGCGGGCGAACACGTTGCATGCAGGCGGTGACATTGGAAGTCTCCCCAGGACTGGGACTGGGCGGTTGTCGGCCCCGCTGGCTGCATGCAGCGGTAGAGGGGGCCACGTTCGGGAGATGCAGAGCTACAGCAGCGTCATGGCAACCATGAGGAGATGGATGCAGCGGGAGCCACTGAGAGCGATGGGCGGACCATGAGGGGAGATCTGCGGCTGCACCGCGATGGAGAAGATGGAAGGAGCCATGTCCAATTGCAGCTGCAGCTGTCGAAAAGGGCTGGGGAGGCTGTCACTGCCCAAGCTCTTCCCGGGCAGCCGCAGCCGCCACTGCGCTCTTTCCATTGCTGGATCTGGGTTCCATGTAAACAACGTCAAGAGCTGTTGCTGCCCGGGGCGTGATACAAAGAGGATGACATGACCTTGGGATGCGACGTTGAGTTTCTCGTCACTTCCTGTTGCCTCTGTCTCTGCCTCTGCCTCTGCCACTGCCAATCTCTGTCCCGTCCAAGCCCTGTCTTCACCAACTTATCGTCCCTGCCACTGGCATGTCTTGACTGTCCCGAGCTTGTCTTTCCTTGCGTTACCTTATTTCTCTACCTGCCTACTTTATTAGGTACCTACTTCGCTTTACCGTACACTACGCCTGCCATAAGTTATAACTCACTGCTTTCGATTCACCCACCCGTCCTTTGCCCAACTTATACAGCCAAGGTACCTACCTACCTTCCCATACGACCTCTAACCCCGAACAACGCAACGATCCTGACGGATCACCAACCAATTCCCCCCTCTCTGACACCCGTTGCCCCCCTGTATCTTGTTGGCCTACGGATCCCTACCCAAAAGGCTGAGCCAAAAAGTCTGAGAGCGCGACCGTGCTTTCAAGGGGATAAGGAGGTTCGGATCGTCACAAAAAGCGCCCCATCTCGCGAGCTTTTCTGCCGCTGCCGGCTTTTTTTGTTCTCTCCTCCTGCCGCTGCCGCTCTGAGACAACCCGCCATCTCTGCCCGGACCAGTACCCAATTTCTCCATCTCCCCAGACGGCACTGGCCACGCTGCTTGGAGCTGCCAGACGATCTGACAACCTGAAAGGCATCCGGGAGACTTATTGCGACAGCTGCTATTAGAGAGGCAACACATTCGACATCCCGGCCCGATCACACCTCACGGTTCGCAGGCGGGTTTGGTCCTTTTTCGGCAAAGACCACCTACCTCATTTTTCCCGTCCATTCGACCCGAAATTTCACCCGTCCAGCCGGCACGTAGTAGTGTCTTCTTGTGCTGCTTTTTTCGCCAAGCTACACCTCGCCCTGCCTTCCGCCGCCTTGTCGTCCCGATCGCCTTCGTAAGACCTTCCGTCGCGCAGCTCATTTGCTGTCGGCTTTCATTGCAGCTAAAGCAAGCAACCTCTCCTTGCATTGCGCTACGCAGCGGGCGACCAGTGGGGCTTCGGGAAACGACACACCACAACCTGGAACCTGGCCTGACCTGCGCGGCCTAACAAAGGCGTCCAGCAGTCCCTCTAGCGCTTGCTCTAGTGGCCAGGTCCCTGTCCACCAGCCGCGGCACCCACTAATTATTGTCTTGAGCACCCAAAGCATTATTCCATCATGTCCGTCACCACAACAACAGCGACCGCCGCATACGCGCCGACCCATAGGTCGCTCGCCCACCCGCCGCGTTCTCTTCGCAAGGCCACGAGCATCACCAGCGCATTTCCCTCCTCCACGACCGCTTCGTCTCCCAGCCTCAACTCGCTGTATAATTCTCACTCGCGCCTAACTCCCTCCCACCACACTCTCCCGCGAAAATCCTCGCTCGCCGCTCTCACGCCAAACTCGCTGGCCTCCATTCCCGATGTAAGCGAGTCCTACGCCTACCACAGCGTGCTAGCCGAGTCGCCCGACCGAAAAATGACACCCACCACTCCCGGTAAGGCCGGGAATGACTTCGTCATCGGCGACGTCGTCGAGGTGCCGGGCAACATGTTCGGCACCGTTCGCTTCATCGGCACCGTCCAGGGAAAGAAAGGCACCTTCGCCGGTGTGGAGCTCAATCCCGAGTTCTCGCAGAGGGGGAAGAATTCTGGCGAGGTTGAGGGGTAGGTCGACCGCCGCAGGCTGGATCTGCCCGTTCAGCAAGGACTTCGCTAACTTTTGTCTGCCATTAGTGTCTCGTACTTCACGACAACCCTGCCCGGCGCTGGCATCTTTTTGCCGGTGACCAAGGCCGTACGACGGGAGTCTCCTCCCGGCTCCTCTTCGAGTTCCTTCCCCCACACGCCAACGGCGAGCACCGTGGGTGGCTTGAAGATTGGCAACCAGAACTCGACAAACTTCACGCCTCCCACGCCGTCACTACCCACCTTCAGCAAGTCGGTGGGCCCTGGCAGGTCTGCTAGTCCTGGCCTGAAGAAGCCCAGCAAGCCCTCGCTGCGTCCTGAGTCGCCGGTACGAAAGCTTCAAACAACTCCCGGGGCCAGGCCGTCGCTTGCAACCCCCAGTCATCGAGTACCCTCGAAATACACTTCTCCGACTGTGAACCGTTTCGCCCAGAGCGTTCGGGGAACAGCTGGAGATCCTAGCAAGACCCCCAGGCTTGACAGGCAGCCCAGTGTGGGACCTCGCAGCATATCGGCAATGGGCCAAACCTCGATGCTTGATGAGGACGCAACTCCTACTGGGCTCCAAAGGACCAAGACGAATGGCAGCGTCACTTCGGTTTCTTCATACAGCTCAAAGTTTCGCGTTCCTTCGCGCGCTGGATCAAGAGCGCAATCACGAGCAAACAACGACGATGAGGTTGAACGTCTCAGAATCCAGCTGGAGGACCGCGAGAGGCAGCTTAGGGATCAGGCGGCCACACTGGCAGAGATGGAGAGCAGCCTCACAGAGTTGCAGACGCTGATGGAGAACTCGGACATGACGGCATTCAACAAACGAAACAGCCTCGACGACAAGGATTCTGCGCAACTTCGAATGCTAGTCAGGGAAAAGAACGACAAGATTGCAATGCTCACGGCCGAATTCGACGCTCATCGTGCCGACTTCCGAAGCACCATCGATACACTGGAAATGGCGAGTACCGAAACAGAACGAGTGTACGAGAAGCGAATAGACGAGCTTATGCAGGAGATTCGGGAGCTCGAGTCGCGGACCGACGACGTGGATGTCGTTGCACGTCAACTGAAGCAGCTTGAAGAGTTAGTCCAAGAGCTTGAGGAGGGCTTGGAGGACGCACGGCGGGGCGAGGCCGAGGCCAGAGGAGAGGTCGAGTTCCTCCGTGGCGAAGTCGAGAGAACGAGGACCGAGCTGCGTCGTGAGCGCGAGAAGGCATCAGCTACCATGAACGGCCCTGGCGTCCAGCTGAACGGAGATCGTGCTTCTGTCTCTAAGGAGCTGGAGCAGAAGGAGGACGAGATTCGAGGGCTGAAGGCTATTATCCACTCCCTCAGCCGAGACTCCGTCCCGGATGCCGGAGGCGTAGACAAGCCAGAGGACCCGTCGATTCGGGAGAACGCTCTGGCGCGGGAGAGGTTGGAGCGCGAGTTGTCGGAACTTCGTGCCGTCGTCAAGGACAAGAGCCACCGCGAGGAGGAACTCGAACGAGAAGTGGAAATGCTGCGTAGGGGAAGCGCCACGACTCAACGATCAAGCTCGACAGCGAACGGTGGCGCTCAGCGTTCATCACTGCGCGACTCGCGGGATACCATTGTTCTGATGCGTAACAACGAGCCTCGATCCCCCGAGGCGACGCACAAGCGTGGCCGCACCTTGGACACCATGCCAGAGAGTGACACCTACTCGTCAGTCACGGAGAACAGCACTCTCTGGTGTGAAATCTGCGAGACTGGTGGCCACGACATCCTCACCTGCACCAACATGTTTGGCACGGACGGTGGCAAGACCAGCGGCGATGTTGGCAAAATGAGCAAGGATATCGGAGACAGCTTGAAGCCCATCAACGATGAGGACAAGCCCGCACCACTTTCGCCGATGAAGCCCAAGGCTCCCATGGCACTGCCGGTAGCTCCCCCAGCGACACTGCCCACCGCGCCCCCAACGGTAAAGGTCATGCCGAACCCCATGGAGTCTGGGCCCGTAGCCGGCAAGAACAGTGGCGTGGTCGACAACTCGAAGTGGTGCGCCCTCTGCGAAAGAGACGGGCACGACAGCGTCGATTGCCCTTTCGAAGACGCGTTCTAGGTGAACTGACTTCAGTTCTCGAAAGCATCGGGGGCTCGTGAAGGTTATGGTCAGGCCGGAGAATTGCTCATCAGTATTGAGTTATCATGGACGACCTGTACAATGAATGGCCCGTGTAGGGTTCTCTTGGGTCAGAGTGGTGGAAGTATTCTGTTCGTCATAGCATTTGTAGCGATGATACCACATTCGAGCAGAGACGCATTTCAGGGGTCTTGATTCGCCGACTCAAGATCAACAGGGAGGAAGGACGGCCGGGGCCTTTGGCTTCTAATGTTCAATTCACGAGACCTGTACAAGGCCTTTAATCGTATATTTTAACGTCAATAAGAGCCTATCACAACACCACTGGAATATGAAGGTGAAGCTGCCTTCTCAATACATGTGACGAAAAGCAGCGAAATGCTCGGGCGGCTATTCGGACGACAGGGGTCTTCCCGTCGAGAGTGTTCAATGCCATCGTCAGAGTCGAGCTGGCAAGGTCTTCCCCACCCAGCGATCACCGGGCGTTTCACGGCCTTTGCACGAGTCCTTAGCTCAGCAGGGCGGAACGCAGCGTTGTTACTAGTGGGTGAGATGGGTAAACTCGAGTAGCAATCGATCTGAAGTTTGGCCATTTTACTTGCCTCAATCGCATCAGACTTTGCAATTGTCTTTTTTTTTTCTCGGGTCACGTCCGATTTCCTTTCCGCTTCACCTCTCTGGTTCTCAGCGAATACCGCGTTGTCCTTCCAATCGCGTGTTGCCGACAGGCAATCTATATATATCTACAACAGCTCTTTCCGCGTTCCCCGAAGCGTTTTTTTTTTTTTCGGGTTGTACCTGACGTATTCCTTGGCCCCCTGGCTGACGGACCTGCGTCAGCTCCCGGCCACCTTGGTTGCCGGGGTAGTGGACTTTCGAGAGCTAGCTGTCCTGATTCTTTCTCTTCACGGAGCGCGCGCGCGCGGGATAGAGAGAGACAACGTAACCCCGATCCGCATACGAGGCAGTGCCGCATCCTACGCCGAATTTCTCTCTCGTCCGTCGAGATAGCAACATCCCATCGTGTCTCGATTGTGTTTTCCCGACGACTGGGTTCAATTCCGCTCGGACTTGCATCTACGACGAAACAGACCGGGAAGCGACGAACCAACTCTTTGAAAACCCCAGGGCCCTGTAGCTATTAGTGTGCACCCACAGCACCGCAGCCTCCACCATCCAAGTCAAACATCGACGGACTTTCTCGACGACCACCTCATTCCCCGGCGGCCTCACGGCAAGACGAATATAGCCCATCATGGCGCAAATGCTGCTCGACGTCTTCTACTCCTTTGGGAACTGCTTGAATTGCTTCCCCGGCTCGCCGACCCTCAAGATCAACAGCCGCAGCTTCAAGATCCTCCGTCTCCTCGGCGAGGTAAGCTTCCCCCTCCTCCTCCAACCCGGTAACCTCTCTTGCGTGCTACTTTCCCTACCGCATGCATGCCGTCCCCGTCGTGCGCCGGAACCAAACAAGTCCTAACAAACCATCGTCCAGGGCGGCTTCTCCTACGTCTACCTCGTCCAGGACACCTCCTCGGGCGAGGAGTTCGCCCTCAAGAAGATCCGATGCCCCTTCGGCGCCGAGTCCGTCGCCCAGGCGATGAAGGAGGTCGAGGCCTACCGCCTCTTCGGCCGCACGCCGGGCATAATCCACGCCGCCGACCATGCCATCGCCACCGAGCGCGGCGGCGAGCCCGGCTCCAAGACGGTGTACGTCCTCCTGCCCTACTACCGCCGCGGCAACCTCCAGGACCTCATCAACGCCAACCTCGTCAACCACACCGCCTTCCCCGAGCGCCGCCTCATGCTGCTCTTCCTCGGCGTGTGCAAGGCCCTGCGCGCCATGCACAAGTACCGCGGCGCCCCCATGGGGATGGAGCGCATGGAGATGGGACACGGCGACGAGGAGGACCAGGTCGACCCGGACGCCGCGGGCTCCAAGAGGAAGAAGAAGGGCGGCAAGAGGGTCGCCAACGTCGCCGCGGCGGCCGGGGCTGACGACGAGGACGAGTCGGAGCAACAGAGGCCGCTGATGGAGGGCGAGACGCCCGGAACGGGGGACGTCAAGTCGTACGCGCATCGCGACATTAAGCCAGGTGAGAGAGAGGGGACCCGGCCTTTTCACTGCTATGGAACTATATCTGACACGCGACAGGAAACATCATGATCGACGACTCGGGCTCGAACCCAATCCTGATGGACCTCGGCTCCATCGCCCCGTCCCCGATCGCAATCACCTCCCACTCCCTCGCCATCGCGACCCAGGACACGGCCGCCGAGCACAGCACCATGCCCTACCGCGCCCCGGAGCTCTTCGACGTGCGCACGGGGACCGTCATCGACACAAAGGTCGACATCTGGTCCCTCGGCTGCACGCTGTACGCCTGCCTCGTCGGCAAGTCCCCCTTCGAGGCCCGCTCCGACGAGACGGGCGGCTCCCTCAGCCTCTGCGTCCTCGGCGGCGACTGGCGCTTCCCCGACGAGGGCGTCCAGCGCAAGAACACGGGCGGCATGAAGGGCAAGGCCGTCGACTCGGGCGCCAACGGCTCCTCGTCCGGCGGCGGCGAGACCAAGATCAGCGAGCCCATCCGCGAGGTCGTGAGGAAATGCCTCAAGGTCGAGCCCGCCGAGAGGCCAGACATTGACGAGCTCATCGACATGGTGGAGGGCGTCATCGAGGAGCTCCCGCAAGAGGGTTCACTCTGAAGTTCAGGCACGGTCTAGTCGTAAAAAAGAAAAAAAAGAAAAGGAACAGATCACACGTGGCTGGTTGGTTGTATTGTATAATGACGTTGTTCTTTTTCATTATTCCCGGGGAATTTGCAAGGCTTCAAAGTCGATGCGGCGTTCGGGGTGGGCGCATGTAGGGAAAGGAAACTAGAGAGTCATTCTGATTTAAGAGTGTTTTACAAAAAGGTATTCATTGCTCCCAAGGAGTGTGTGTGCGCGTTCATAGGTCTCGTCCCTCATCTCCCTCATTCTCCGTTTGATACGTCAGTCCACAATCGTCATCGCACAGGCTTTCGTCCTACAACTCCAAGCGGTACGACGCGATCTCGAATGGACGGAGGACGACGTTGAACTTGCCCCCCTCGATCTTGACCTCTTCGATATCATCCTCCAGGAGGTTGCACTTGTAAACGCGCTTGACGTCCCAAGTCGTCTCGATCGTTCCCTTGCTCTGCCCACCCAAGCTGTCGTAGACACGCAGAATGACGTTGCGGTTCTTGCGCTTGGGAAGCTCGCCACGAGACACGTCCTCGTCGTCTTCGCCACGCTTGACGGTGTCAAGCACCAGAGAGCCATCTCCAGTGAGCGTGACCGGGCTCTTGGAAAGGGTTGCCTGCGCGCCGCTGGGAGCCGAGAGCAGTCTCAGAGGATTGTTGAAGGCATAAGCGGCTCGCACGGTCGAGGAGCCCAGGCTTCCCTCGTGGGGGAAGATTGCCCAGCGGATCTGATGCGTTCCCATGTCGGCGTGGGCGTCGGGTGCCTTGGGTGATCGAAGAAGCGAAAGACGCATCAGGTTACCGACGGTGGCGAAACCGTACTTGCTGTCGTTAAGAATAGAGACACCATAGCTGTGCTCTGACAGGTCGGCGAATCGGTGGCAGCAGACCTCGAACTTGGCCATATCCCAGCTGGTGATGAGGTTAGCAACAATTCGGGTGAGAGCCCTTGCAAAACATACCTTGTGTTGTAGTGAGTGGGCCGCTTCACTAGGCCATATGCCGACTCGTAGGATGCCTCCGTGTTTCTGACATCGACTGGGAACTCAACCTTCAGGAACTTCATGGTCTCGTGCCAGTCAACCTCGGCGTGACATTCAACCCAAGACTGGACCCCCTTAAGAGCCGCAGACAGTGTGATCGTGGATTTCAGAGAGCTTTGCTCGCTGATCTTGATCTCGGTGGTCAAGCTGACGCGATGGGCCTTCTGCTCGGAGATAAAAGTCTTGCCGCACTGAAGCTCCTTCCGTGTGTCGAGGTGGTATACCTCAACATCCCAGGCTTGCCAATAAAGTGGCTTGTCGTCAAAGATGACGTACTGATTAGCCTTGCCGCCCTTTTCGATGACTTCGCGCTCTGCAACGCGGTCATACAAGGAGGTGATGTAGCCGTCCTCGACCTTGACGCGCAGCTGGTCATTCTGCAGAACAAACACACCATCGCCGGCATCCTCGACGGCGACAGCAGGATTCTCTTCCGAGATCTTAAAAGGGCGGATAGTAAGCATCTGACCATCTCCGCAAGCGACGCCTGCTTCGGTCTCAGAAACCTCGACAACCTCTCTTCGGTGCCAAGGCAGCGTATTCAGGGCCACGGTCTCATGGATGTTGCCGGTAGTTGCGGCAGAAACTCCCAAAACCTCATGAAGATCCTTGAGGATCTTCTCTCCAGTTTTGAAGACCTTTTCGTAAAGCTACCGGTAACGGTCAGCAAGTTATCTATACACCCTAAACTGTTTTCTCGCATCTCACCTCGTCGGAGTCGTCGTAGCACATTTCAATGGAACTGCCTGGAAGACAGTCGTGAAACTGGCAGAGGAGCACCGCCTCCCACATGTCGTCGATGTCCTTCTTTGGATACTTGTAACCCTTATCGAGACTGGCAATGGTGGCAAGCCACTCGATGTCCCTGAGAAGGCTCTCAGACTTGCGGTTGTTCAGCTTGTTGTTTGCCTGAGTAGTGTAGGTGCCACGGTGAAGCTCGAAGTAGAGTTCACCATACCAGGTGACGAAAGTCTTGGCCTTTGGCTCGAGCTTGTCGAAGAAGTCATCGACAGTCTTTCCCATGTGCACTCTAGGCAACATGCCAACCTGATCGGAAATTCCACGGCATCGGCGAAGCTTCTCAAGGTGTTGCCAGGTCGGTCCACCGCCACCGTCGCCCTTGCCAAACACGAGCAAGGAGGTATGGTCTTGGTCCATCGACTTGTGCTGGCTGACGCTTCGCTTCACGTCACCAAAGTGGGCTTCGGCAGTGTAAGTCTCCGAAGGCGGCATGTGGCAGATGACCTGGCTTCCGTCGAGGGCGACCCAGTTGAAAGTGGTGTGAGGGAAGTTGTTGATGTTGTTCCAGCTGAGCTTCTGGGTGAGAAAGCGGCTCATGCCTGCAAGACGGCAAAGTTGCGGGAGCTGGGCGGAGTATCCGAAAGTGTCGGGCAGCCAAAAAGTCTGGCAGCGTTCGCCAAAATTGCTTTCGAAGAAACGCTGGCCGTACAGGAACTGCCTAACCAGGGATTCACCACTGGGCATATTGGTGTCGTGCTCGACCCAGCTGCCGCCGATGGGGTGGAACCTGCCCTCCTTCACTTTCGTCTTAACGCGATCGAAGGTGTAGGGGTACAACTCCTTGAGCCACTTGTACTGTTGCGCTTGCGAGCATGCAAAGTTCAACTCGGGGTAGCGATCCATCAGATCGCACTGGTTCGACCAGGACCTCACAACCTTGCGCTTGGTCTCAGCCCAGGGCCACAGCCAGCAGCTGTCAATGTGACAGTGGCCAATACCGTAGACCTGAGGCTCTTTTCCGGTTTTGTAGACTTTGTGAGAATCCACATCGGGACCCAAGTACTCCTGGGCGATCTTGCGGCACTTGAGAATGGAGTCCTTGTTGCCCAGCTCAAAGGCGTCAATGATGTCGGTGGCGACCTTGAGAGCCTTGTGCTGCTCCCATGACTCCCTCGGGAACTCGCGGGCGGCATCGCCAATGATCCAGATGTCAATGTAGAGAGCGCGCGCTTCCGGGTTGACGGCGACGATCTCAGCTTGGCCGAGCTGGAAATACTTGTTAGGGTCCGGAGGCTGGATGGAATCGCCGCCGGGAGCGTTGCCAAACATGCCGTTGCAGGCCATTTCAATGTAGATGGTGTGCTCCTTGCCGTCTCTAAACTCCTTTGGAAGGATCCATTCGGTGCGCTCGCCGCCTCCAGTAAGGCCCTGGAGCGGCTTGCCATCCTCAGTCCAGATCAGGCCCTCGTTGTTGGCGTCCCAGTGCAGTTCGAGCAGGTCCTTGTCTCGCAGCTCTTTCGGCACGGTCAAGACAACCTTGAACCAATGGGTGGACCAAGAAGGCCCGAACCAAGAACCCACCTCGGTCCTCTTGAAGTCGTGGGAGACGGCGTCTTCAAATGTCGGCCGCGTGGTGTCGGGAGCATCCCAAACGGACAGTTTAACATGAGGCTCGCCCGATGCGGTGCCCTCCGTCATCATCCTAGCCGGTTGTTAGCAGTGGTTCCCATGTTTACAACGGGGCCCAGTGGGGATTGCCTACGCAAGGAGATTGTGCTTCTCCCATTGCCCGCGGGAGTAGAATTGATTAATTCTTTCCTTGTAGATGTTGGAGATCCATTGTCCTACAGGCCGCTGGGCCAGTGCCGGATAGTCGGACTTGCTCTTAAGTTCTCTTCCGCCACCCATAGTGGACTGTTCGAGGTCGACGGAGCTAGGTGGAGCTGATCGATTGTTGTAGCGACGGCCGCGCTGGGGCACCGTGAGATGGTGGTGGGCGGGTCGCGGGGAAGCTTGTGAAGACGGATCGCCTCGTTCAACGGCTTGTGAAGCTTTGAGAGCGTCGTTGAGATACTGGTTGAGGGTCTTGGACCGTTGATGTTCACTGAGGAAAGTCGTTAGCTCTCTCTGGAAATCGAACGAGAGTAAAAAAGGACTCGAGCACGAAGCTCTTGGGGGGAGCTAAGGCAGAGCACGGGAGCACCCTGGCGGCCACCGAAACGCCCCAGCGGGAGCGTGCGGGGACACAATGGTGCCGCGGCGTCAAATGCGGGGAGGCTGGGTCCATAGGGGTGTGTGCCACTGTGCCCCTGTGCCAGTGTGGTGGAGGGTGACGCAGCCATCATGCGATCCATAGGTCCCCCTTGATAGCCAGGCTGTCTTACCTCATCTTGTCGGCGTGGTGATTCCGCGCCCAGCGCTTCGGATGTAGGGAGGGGTTGGACAAGAGACAAGACCGAAGTTGTCCTGCCGCTGAACCGACACAGCCCGTTCTTTCGAGGATACGATCTCAGGGACTCGGGAAGCAAAACGATGGGACAAATGAGACTATTATTAACAGGCTCTACAGAGCTCTATTGAGTTTAAAGGACTATGGGCGCTCTGGGAGTGATTGATACCAGACGGAACGAATGTTGGTTGGATGTTGCTCGCTGTGTTCCGCTGACATTGTGATAAACAAGATCTTATACAACAGTCAGGTGTTCGAGGCCTCCAAAAGTACCTATTTGAAGAACAACATTGGCAGTCGCGTTGAACGATACGCAGATGGATGTCGGTCGTATCTATCACCTTCCTAATGGCAATGCGCGCATGGAAGAGGGAAGGACTGAAGCAGTACTGCCCAGTTGCCGCTCAGTGAGGGGTTCTGCAAGGGAGGAACAGGTGACTAACAGATGCACCCCCCGGTGCAACTTACAACACGAACAATGTCTAGAGTGTGTGGTATTTCTAGTCATCTGTATGCGGGTGCTGTTGCACAAGAGCTAGTGCAGATGAATTGCGACGTTGGGGAACCATCGCCGTTTGCCTGTCTCAGTGATGCATCATCGCCTGCATATCGGGTTTGCGGACCAAGTCCTGATGTGGATATCTGGGGAAACAGTCATCGTGCAGCACACTGGGCGCACCTTGCGGGACGCGGCCGGAAGTGACGATGCACACCCACGGGGCAGGCTCGAAGCGAGGGCAGCACGTTGCAAATGCGACAGCCACCGGGGGCGGTTCACGTGGAAGTTAGAGCACATCACGATGCGCGAAGGGAAAAGGAGAGAAGAACTCTGCTGTGTGCGTGACGCCTTGTACGCGAGTTTCGCTAGGAAAATTGAAGTATCTTCATACTATGAAACTTCAGCCTCTCAGGTTATGCATTCCTTGGCTCTGAAAGCTTCCAGGTGGCGGAAGCAACCAGAAAAAAAAACAGTTTAAGGTTTATCGACCCATCTCGCTTAGGCCAGTCGTTCCACGGTAGGTCGATGTTCGCCCGATTCATCGTGTTGGTTGGATGAGACGAACTTTTGCGGGATTTATGAGGGACGATACACCTGTCTCGTGAAAAAAAAAAAAAAAAAAAAAAACGTTCTCTGTTTCCTAAATGACTTCGATGTGGGATATATGTAGACTACATGCAAGCTGCGAGGAAAAGTTGAGGTATGTAGATGAGATCGCCCAGGGTAACTAACCAATCATCACATCGTTGCCCATGCCCGCCCCGAACACCAGGATTAAGAAAAGAGATGAACCATGACACCGCGCAAACGCCAATCCAAAAACACCGTTACGCTTAAGACGATAGCCCAGAGTCCTTGGCCCGGCTTCCAGTACCGGTGCCCGTGCCGCGGTGAACAACTTCAGAACCAGCCTCCTCTTCCTCGTCGTCTTCGTACATTTCCAGGTCGTCCTCGTCGTCATCATCATCGTAGTCTTCTACCTCGCCCTCCTCGAGCTCGTCCTCCATGGGCTGGTCGAAGTCGTCCTCGCTTTCGCTCTCACTCTCGCTCTCGTCGAAGCCGAGAACACCGAGGATGGGCACCTCGATCTTGCGGTACTGACTCCGGATCATGCCGTCGGCCATCTCGAACAGCTTGGTGTCCTTGTCGGGTGGCACCTCCTTGTCCATGTTGAAGTGGGCCTCCTCTTGGTCAGCGAGCTCGTCTAGCGCCGGGATGTGCGGCGACGGCAAGCCCTCGGGGACCTTCATGACCCAGCGCCGGACGCCTTCGCCTTTAGTGACGCGGGACCGGGTGCTCTGGGCCCTTAACCCCGACCGGAACTTCCGCTTCTGCCTCCGGCGTCTCCGCTGGATCCGATCGCGAATGTACCAGGCCACGACCAACATTGCCGCCTGCATCATCTCCTGGCACTTCTGCCGATGCATGTTGGCCCACGCCTGGCATCGCTGCTGCTGAGCGTTGGAGATGGCCTGGCATCGCTGCTGGTAGTAGGCTGCGATGCGTGATACCATGGCCATGTAACGAGGATCCATCGGCGCCTGGTTCGGGTCTGCTGCAGTCGGATTCGCCATCGGCATCGAAGTGGTGGGCTTCGCAGCGGCAGGCATGGAGCTCGAGGGGGACTCTTCCTTCTTCATCGGCGGACCATCGTTGACGTTGATGCCGGCCTCGGCGGCCTTGCGCTTCAGTTGAGCCGACAGCGGAAGTGCGGGTTTTCGGAATGAGAGGTGTTCGGGTGGAGGCGTGACGGGTGCCAGAGGGCTGAAGTTGATGGTGGGTAGATGCGCAGCCATAAAGGGTGGTTGTGTCTAAGCAACTTTGCTATCGTGGTTATGTGTTGAGTTGTTGAAGTGGTCAAGACGAGTAGCGTCTGATATCGTGGGTTGTTGGTGTGCGAGCGGCGTGTCGCTCTTGTTTGGGTCGTGTAAGAGACAGGCAGTAATAGACGCACACTCGGAAGAGATGAGGGAGTAGAAGAGGTGTTCTTTTCAGATCCCAACTCGCCTCGTGTCGTGGGAGAGGCGGTAATAATAGTAAGATAGGATGAGCGGATGGTGTGTTGTATGTAATGTTGGGTGGTAATAGTGGTGGGCGCAGTGTATTAGTTGTACTGCTGGCAGCAGATGAGACGGACACGGGCGCGAAAGGGGTGTGTTGTAAGTCAGTGGACGGGGGATCCGCTGAAGAGCATATGGACAGGCAGGATAGACGTATCAAAACCAAATTGTCGGTAGGAAAGGAGGGGGAAACGGGGCGCTGAAAAAGAGATATATACCACAGGCCGATATTTCAAATCCAAAAGGCAACATGACGGCGTATGCTGCCATGTTTGGGCCAAGGGTCTGATGATAAATTTGGGGAGTGAGCGGGAATGGGCTGAGGAGGAGTCGAAATCGGCCGATACCGAATGGCAACCGCGCCGACCTCTTGGGGCCAGGCCTGGTACGTACTCCGCCGTACCCGTCCGCCCTACAGAACGCGCGCAGGGTACTTTCACCGACTTGTCGCAGCTCCGCTTGCAACGGTCATGCCGCGAGCGTCAATCGACCGTCAGAGGGGTGACATGTCCAGGACTCTAGGTCCCTTTTTTTTTTTTTTTTTTTCTCTCTTCCTTTTTTTTTTCTGGGCTTCCCTTTGGTTTCGTCCGCCCTTCCGTGGAGCGTTCGTGCCTGGCGTTTCCAAGGGTTTCCCTCCTAGAAACACGCCCGTCGGCCCGGGGGGTACATGAACAGGCCAATCCCGATCCGAGGATCCCCTATGAGCTTCACGGCACTGTCCATCGTACCGCTCGCTATTGCTGTTGCTGCCATCCAGGTGCACTAATCCCATCCAACCTCATTAGATTCTCACATCACCATAGTGGACTCTCATCCAAGCATCATCCAGTTGCTTGTTCTGGCATGCTACGATATCGCGACTTTTCCCCCCCATTTCTTCCCATGTTTCCGCTCCCACATCCGACGATACCCTCCACAAGCATCTGCCAACGTCAAGTACCCATGCTGCAGTAGCCACACTCGCACAACCAGACGCATCACACCTTCATTTGACTCCCGTCAGACCCTTCCCCTCCTTGTTTCCCCGAAAGCCGCGCCGGGTCCTGGCATATTGTCCGTCATTCGACGTGCGTTGTGTTACGGGCCACTTCATCATCCTGGCTTCAGCGCGGTTTGCTCTCCGCCATCTTCAAGCCTCTTGAGATAGAGTGCTCCGGGGTGGCGGCAGCCTCTGCCGTCTGCCCATCTTTGATTGCCTCCAGCCCACCGTCGTCTGCTTCTTGCGATCAGAGGTCAAGCGTTAGCCCTGACTGATTGTTCCCTTTTTAGGGTGTCCCAGGCGTCCGTTGATCACAATGGCTAGCGAGCCACGATATGGCCATCCATGATGCGACCCCCGCCCTGTCAATCTCGACATGATGGTAACATCATTCGACCATCGCCCGCATTGCAGCGACAGCAGCCAGCCTCGCTGCCAGCTGGTGCAACCTACTGCACGTCCACCGCATCTTAGTGGTCCTCTAGGCGCTGCAGCCGTACAAAACACTGTGTTTCTGCGGCCCAGCGCGCTGGTCAACTGCTGCCCAACAACGAGCAACCTGCAGTATTGTCTCCTCCATGGGGCGAGTCAAGCACTAAAAACACAGTGAGCGGAATACGGACGCGGTACTCAGTCTAGTGTGGTCCACTGGCTCCAACAACCTCCACGTCCATCCTTTCTACGTACGATTAGTCCAACAAAATGACGCTAGACGCAGCACTCTCGTAAGACGATGATGCACACCCGGCGGGCACCCGGAAGAAGCACCAACGCTGTCTCGAACGTGTCGCCTTGGCTTGACACTTTGTTTAAGGTAAGGCAGACCAGAGGAGGGTATCTTGCATCCAGGGACCACCAGCATCGCCCCTCGGAGCTGCGACAGGAGTCCAGGACACCCACCCACTTAGCTTGTTGGTCTCCGTCCGGAGTAAGTAGATAGGAACCTGTTTGCCTGTCTTGAAGACCCCTAATTCCTAATTCCGATCACGGCGACTTCTCCATAATCCCCGTTTGCTTTTCTCCGCCTCGCGATGTTACGGCTTTCTCCAGTTTTTACATCCGGTTCGCGACGCTTCCGAGGTGCCGGCACCCTGAATCTGAATTAACAATGTACACGTCACGCACCTCATCCTCATCGCATGGTAATTGTTGACCTGCTTGGTAAGTGTCTCTGGGAAGTCGCAGACCTCAAACTCGGTCCCAATCGATTCGACGCATATCCGTACAGGGTCCTCGCCTAATTTTATCGCCGCCCCCAGCCAGCGCGGTGCCATGCCGTTCCATTTTGGCCTCCGTCCCATGCCATCCGAAGAACGCACCATGCGATTCCTACCGTATTTTATGCTAACCAAACCCTATGTCCCCTCCCACACCTCGCAGGGCCCGTTCAGCACCCCCAGGCGACAGCCGCGAGGCAAACACGCTGCCAAAGCTCGCTAACTAAAAACCACGCGGCGCTCTTCGCGCTACCAGAAGCCTGGACCAGCGGTCCCACAGAGTACCTAGTTCGCAGCAGCCTGTCAGGCGCGCCCGCCGCCGCCTCCCACTGAGATCCTCCTATGGGTCCCGATCGATTCGGGCGGATTCGAGCCATCGTCCCGAAAAATCTCGCGATAATTCACGTCCACAATGCCGCTCGCGTGATTCGCGTCCGCCCTCACCACCACACCGGCCCCCATCATCCACCCGGCTCATTATCTCATCATCCCCCCCCCCCCCCCCCCCCCCCCCCCCCCCCCCCCCCCCCCCCCCCCCCCCCCCCCCCCCCCCCCCCCCCCC
>WIGN01000123.1:3162-105190 GCA_014235955.1 Colletotrichum sojae | reverse complement strand
TCTTAACCGCGATATTACTATAGAAGTCTTTGGATTTCTTAGTACCAACCTCAATACCCTCATACCTGTGCTTACAAGTACTATATATACTATTATAACTAGAAGAGACTATAATAACTAATTATATTAATATATTTACTATACTACTTATTAAATAGGCTTGTTATATATCTTTTAGTAGCTAATAGGGCTAAGGTTTTTCTACTCTCTACTATAGAAAACCCTACTCGAGAGGGTTTAAATAGTAGCCGGATAGATTTCTAGGGGGGGCCGGTTAGAGCGCCTTCTCTTGCTTGCTGCTCCCAAGATGAAATGTGGGGCTAATCTTGGCGCGCCTCGCGGTGGAGACGGTCGCGTGGATTCACAGTGTTTGTTGGTCCGGGACTGGCTCAGGGCGGGGACTCTCAGCCTCTCACTCCTCCCCTCACGGCGGTCAGGGTTACACTACAAACAGGGATCTCCTTCCACCAAACTCCTTGTGACATCCATGGATTGCCAGCTCACAGTGATGGGCATCTCCGACTGCCGTTTTTCTACCCCCCCTCCAGGCCCGGAGAGGCGAGCCATTGTGGCCCTCGGGAAGCGATCATGGGCCACCCGCGGATCGCTGGAAGGCACAGAGAAGAAAAGACTGGGTCGTCGTCCCCAGCAGAACCTGTTCCTCTGGAGTCTGGCCGTCTTGTGTTGTCCTTCTTGTTCCTTGGACATGGAACCCCCGAATGGCGTTGCAGTCGACGAGAACAACGAACAAGAACGCCTTTGACTCATCGATAATCGGTTCATGCGATCATCATCCACTTCCGTACCGGTCACCTACCAAATAGGAATTAGGTAACCAACCCCAACCCCCTTCTCCTGAGTCTCGACGCTGGCTGGCTGGGTACGGATACGCAGCGGCATCTGAAATTGCCTGACCTCATGCTGCCTCTAGGCGAAGTGAGCTACCTGAACCTCTCACTTTAGCCCCCCCTCTATCTAAGCCATGCGACAGCGGTGCTCACCACTATCAGCTTCAGTTGGCCCAGGGCACGAGACCGGGATGGGCCGTCTGAAGGACAGGACACATCACACAGGTCCTCCCGAGTTTCACACACCTTCCCGTAAGTAGGGTTGAAATGCAACCTCGATTTAAGCTTGGTACAGCCGTCTCTCCCTCTCAGAGTCACAGGTTCCTCTGCTGTTGGGGCCTTTCTCACGCACCACCACAACCTATCCACACCAGTGCACAGAGCCCACACTGCAACTGCGGGCTCGGCTCGGTAGACTTCCTGGCCATGTGGCCGCTATGCAAGTTGATGTGCAACTGCAAGTAGCAAAGTGCTCGGCTGACCAGCTGTTCTAACTTCTGTCTCCTCAATGCCCCGGCCAGTGAAGTTACCAATTTCCGGACCGGTTTTCCGGCCCATGCTGTGACCCGCTGCTGCCGAGAGAAGATGTCCGCCTAGCATCCCGAAATTGGTTGGATGCCATTTTGTTTTCTGGATCTCGGGTCACACGCGAAACTCTCCAACGCTGTTTCTTGGGTGCGCTGGACAGCGCGATCTGCCTTCACACCAAACAACCGTCGCATTGTCCTCGTTGCTTGATCCGTTTCTTCCGAGACTCATAACAGTGGGTAGCTCAACTTAGCAGCCGCAATTATTGATCGAATCGCAACTTTGTCCTCGGGCCGTTTCCGTTTAGAAGAAAGACACTGGGTTTCCTTGGCCCCGAACTTCCCGCCGCCTTCACATGTATGCTCGCTTCGAAAAGGCTGGCTTCGACTGCCTAGGCTGGGCTGCCAACCACACAGACAGCGAGGGGCTGGAGATGCTCGAGCCCGGATGGCTTCGAATCGGAACTAATTATTGACTGACAGTTCCAGCATTGGCCTCCTCGTCGATGCAATCTGGGCCAACCTCCCCCGCAAATTCATGTCTGAGACTCTCCTCTCTCTCGGCGACTTGGTTTTCCTTGGAGTCCATCGAAAATGTCTGTCAATCTGTCTCGCCCAGCCCGCTCTCTCAGGAATCTTCCCAGTTCACCTCTGCTTGGTTTCGACTGAGACATTCAGCTAGCTTCATCGTTCTCGGCCGCACGCCACGCACCGTTGGGCCAGCACCCCGCCCCCCTTTAACCCGCATATATCGAGTACGGGAGCTCGGGGCACATTAGATGCCCAGACATCATGATGTCAAGCGCCGTCACTCAGCCCTAGACCAGCTGCGTAGCGGCAGAGTCATTTGAATTCTGGCCCGATCCATCTTACGACTCAGGTGATAGGGATCCTTGTGGAGGCCCGGAGGAAACGACCCAGAGAGGTCCACGCCGAACAGTTCAAAAGGCAATACGCGACCGCTGGCCGACGGGCAACGGATGCTGGCGTCGGTGCGGTTTACGGACCCGTCTTAGCTTTGCCAGGGTAGCTCTGTGCCTGGCCAGTTTGGGGGCAGATCTGACAGTACCCGATGGAGCTATCCAGCAGGGTATAGCAGTTCGCCTGCCTGTCAGTCGGGTCTACGGCGTCATCTGCTCGACATCATTGCTTTCTTTCTCTCTAGTACTAGTTTTGGAAGCCAACCGGGAAAGTCAATCAATCCGTGCCTCGCTGTAGCTGCTGCAGATATCGATTCATTGAACGGGTATCAGAATATGCACCCTTGGAAGTCGGCGGCGCAAGTGTCACTTGATTACTGCATTCGTTCACTTACTTTGCAGCTGCGTCTAAGTGGACGTCTAGCTCCAAATCGATCACGACGAAGCCAGCCGCCGGGATTGGTCTCCCCCGTCACTCACTCCTTTCTCAGAACGGTGTTAGCTGCAGGTCGTACAGATGTAAGCTTCATCTGGCGAACAATCGCCGGAATTTACCCTTGTCCCGCGTCCAAAGTTTGACCTCACATCATGCTTGGATCGCGTAGTTCATTGTTAACGGCCAGATATCACAGCTTCCAGCTCTACCCCAGGCCAAATTTGTCAGACCACATTCTCTGGGATTGTTTATTCTTTCGTGGACAAAACGCTTTTTTTGAATTCTTGATTTTTGAGATTCTCACTGCGTGCACAATCCCAAGGTCCACGGCCCTCCGACGTAATGGCTCAGCAGTGTTCTACGAGACATACTGCCGGCAGCCACGCCGGCTACCTGCCCATCGAGGACTACGGTATGATCGGCAACATGCACACGTGTGCCCTCATCGGGATGAACGGCTCGGTCGACTTTGTGTGTTAGTACAAAGCTGTTTCACACTTGTCTTGGCTGTTGGCTGCTCACTTACACGGTCTACTACTTGATACTGACTTTCGAGATGAATGATGTGCACTATGGCCCTACTGTATTTTAGATGTCCAAGCAGGCGAGGGCGTCTTACGTTCGAGACCGATTTATCCGGCTCTGTCGACCCTGTGCCCTCGCGATGTCCAGTTGTCAAAGATCTAAGAAAATAGGCGTCTGATCGATGTTTCCAGGCCGGACTTTGACTCCCCGAACGTCTTCTACCGACTCCTCGATCAGAATAAGGGGGGGTTCTTCAGTATAAGCCCGCCCTCATCTAAGCAATGTACCACGAAGTGAGAGGAGCTCCGTCCCATTCCTTGAAACCAGCGTCTGTGTCTGACCATCCCCAGACAGCAGTACCTGCCATCGTCCAACATCTTGCAAACCCGATACATCCACGATGATGGCGTCGTCGACCTTGTGGACTTCTTCCCACGGCCCAAGACCGCTACCGTCCTCTCCAAGACCAGCCGCCACAGCTCCTTCCGTGAGACCACCAAGATCCAGGAAGAGCTGAAGAAGTGGCTAGTCCGTCGAGTTGAATGCATCCGCGGCCGGCTAGAAATCGGTAAGTCCCCATTGCCAAGTGATCACACTGGACCCAATCGCCTTACACGACCCCAGATATTGAGATCTTTCCCGCGTTACAATACGCAACTGAGCCACATGCGACCACTATTCTCGAACTCACCCACACTGCAGACAGTCCTAGCAAGTCGGTGACATTTCACAGCGAGCACTACAGGCTGCAGCTAGACATCACCGTCGACGCCGACTCCGAGGCATCCCCCTCCATCACCTTCAAGAAGGAGAAGCGCGATGGCATGCTCAGCGAGGGCGTGGTCGCGCACATCGTGATCGAGGAAGGCCAGGCCATCTCCCTTGTACTCCGCAATGACATACCGGAGCACGTCACTGAGAACATCACGATGGCCGTGATCGACAGCCAGCAGCACGACACGCAGTCCTTTTGGTACAATTGGATCTCCAAGAGCAAGTACAAAGGCCGCTGGCGCGAGGTCGTCAATCGGAGCCTCATGCTGCTCAAGATGATGACCTACGAGCCGACGGGGGCCATCATCGCCGCCCCCACGTTCTCGATCCCCGAAGACATCGGAGGTGTCCGGTAAGTTGATGTTGCTCGCGCATGGATGCCTGCGCGAGGGTACAAGAGGCTCACACAGAAAACAGAAACTGGGACTACCGCTTCTCCTGGGTCCGTGACTCGAGCTTCACGATCTACATCCTCTTGCGCCTCGGCTTCTCGGCCGAGGCCGACGCCTACATGGACTTCATCAGCGAGCGCTTCGTCAAGTCCCGCGGCCCGGGCGGCGAGCTCCCCATCATGTTCACCATCCGCGGCGACACCGACATCCCCGAGGTCGAACTCTCCCACCTCGAGGGGTATCGCGGCAGCAGACCCGTCCGGATCGGCAACGGGGCCGCGTTCCACCAGCAGTTCTACATCTACGGCGAGCTGATGGACGCCATCTATCTGTATAACAAGTACGGCAAGCCGATCAGCTGGGACCAGTGGTATTCTGTGCGAGAGATGCTGGGTGAGTTGTGTCAAACATCCGCGGCTGGGTTCTGGGAGTTTGATGTTAATACGACGCACGCAAGACTTTGTCCTGACGCTCACGGACCGTAAGTTTGCGAGAAGAGTCCGCTTGCTGGTGACTACCCTGGACTAACACCATGACCAGAACCCGACATGTCCATCTGGGAAGTCCGAAACAACAAGCAAAACTTCACTTACTCCAAGGTCATGCTCTGGGTCGCCTTCGACCGCGGCCTCCGCCTCGCGGACAAGCGCAACTTCCCGTGTCCCAACCGCAGCAAATGGCTGGCCGCCCGAGACGGCCTCATGGAGAAAATCATGGAGAAGAGTGAGTACCCTCCATCTTGCCTCTCTAAACTGTCTTAAACCGAGAGCCTCTTTTCGGCCTCGCTGCAAAGAAACGATCACTCGCCACCAACCCCTGAATGCTTCGAGCCCTGACGACGCGATAGGCTACAATAAGGAGATGGGATGCTTCGTCCAGAGCTACGAGAACAACACCATGCTCGACTCCTCCATCCTCATCGCCCCGCTCGTGTTCTTCATCGCCCCCAACGACCCCCGCTTCCTCAACACCATGGACCGCATCCTCCTGCCCCCCGAGAAGGGCGGTTTGACCAGCACAGGTCTCGTATACCGCTACGACACGGAGCTTTCAGAAGATGGTAAGGCACCCTTTCTCTATTCCCCCCTTACCCCCGCCACTTGCTAAACGCCACTACTGCGAGCAGGCGTCGGCGGGAGAGAGGGCGCCTTCAGCATGTGCACCTTCTGGCTCGTCGAGGCCATGACGCACGCCTCCGTCTACGAGCCAAAGTACCTCGTCCGCGCCGTCAACCTCTTCGAGAACATGCTCGGCTTCTCCAACCACCTGTCCATGTTCTCCGAGGAGATCGCCCGCAGCGGCGAGCAGCTCGGCAACACGCCCCAGGCCTTCAGCCACCTGGTCCTGATCAGCGCCGCCTTCAACCTCGACCGCGTCACCGAGTTCGCGCGGTGAGATTTGGACGTCTTCAAGCCCTGCGCTCGCTCGCTGGTAGAGTTGACAAGGATTTTTTTAATGTACGGGTTTCTAGCATAGATTCGTAATGGGCAATACAGCCGGAATTTTGAATGAGCCGCCCGGTTATCTCATGACCGCCCCCCTCCCGTCATTGAAAGACGAATGCTACTTTTTCGACGATCGTCTCCTGTCCAAAGTGCACACTCCCATCCTAATAAAGAAACGCCGCGCTATGCCCCGCAAATCACAACATGAGCCACTTTCCCGTGCCCCTTTTAGTCCTGCCCGTCTCTGGGCATTCATCATCACCGCCGCCCCGGCCACCAAGTAGATGCGGATGACCATGGAAAGCAGCCGTGTAAGCTACGACAGGTCCATGCTGTCCCGGTCGTCGCCTAGCCTGTCCCCGACGGAGCTAAGCCCGGAGCTCGGTGGCCGCGACTCCTCCTTGGCCCACGGCGACGTCGCCGGGAACCCGCCCGTGGGCCCTCGCATCTTATCCTGCCACGTGCGGATGCTCGGGACGTCGCCCCCTTCCACCTGCACCTCGCCCGCGTCGTTGCCTTTGCCGAGTATCGTGCCGTGGTATTTCGAGTCCTCGCCGGTCTTGCTGTGCTTCTTCTTCAGGACTGCGAGACGGTATCGTTAGCTCTTTGCTTCTCGACATGGGGCACCCAGCCAGGCGCGGAGAAAACCAACCGTTCAGATAGTCCGCTAGCTCAAGCTCCCCGTCGCCGACGGCCATCTCGCGAATCGCCTTGTTCTTCGGCCCGCTGAACCATTTGACAAACTCCTCGACGCCCCTCACATCCTCCGCCCACTCCCTATCGCGCTCCCTCTCACCCACGGCCGCGACCCCGTTCGTCATTGCGAGGTCTCCCCCGCTCTCCGCGGCCAGCACCGCCATCCCGTTGCTCTCCAGCATGTCGTCGAGGATCTCCCCCAGAATCGCCCCGCCCCTGCCCTCGGCGCTCACGTCGTCCGGCGGCACCGCGCCGAGCTCCTGCAGCGCCATGCGCACGTCGACGATCCCCAGTGCGTCGCCCTCCGGGTTGTTGTCGACCGCGTGGCGCGCCGTCGCCTGGCACAGGGCGAACAGGTACTTCGCCGCCAGCTCCGTTACCGAGTCGAGCACGACGGGGCGCGTGGCGTGGTATCCCGTCGCGCGGAGGATCTGGAGGACCGCGGGGCGGAGGAGGGCGTGGAAGAGGAGCGGTGGTGGCGTCATTTTTGTGATGTGTGTGGTGGATTGAAACCTTTCGAGAGGTTCGAGGTACTTTGTCTTCCAGGCCGGAAGCACGACCGTGTTCTTGCCGTCGGTAGAGGGGGTTCAAGAGGAAATCGCAGGTGCTGTGACAGGGCGGGAGGATGCGATTCCGTCTATCACCGTCGATGCTGAGACTTGGTTGAATAGCTTCGCATGGTGCTGCGGCGCGCAGAATTTGGGTCGCAAGCTGGGCGTCTCGGGAATTCCGCAGCTGTCGCTTCGAAAAGTCGCGTCGGTCGTCTGGATTCGTCTGGTTTGTTCGTTGACCCTTGAGCGCCTTGCAGGTGCGTCTCGCGAAATTTCAGCCTTGTTGGGGCAGGAGCTCGGACCACTGAAAGCAAACTGCAACTGCAGGAGGAAGCTCCTGCGGGTGAGGTGAAGAAAGACGCCGTGGCGCCCTGGTCGACAGTGTGTACGTACACTGTATCAGCATTCTAGCAATCTACACACTGAGTAAAGCCACTTAGAACCCAAAAGTGCATCGCCCACCACATGGAGTTCCAGTGCATGTGACCAACTCTCAGAAGACCTGGATCAATGTTTTTGAAGATGCCGATGCTTCAGACTACACCAGTCACGAATTTCACTTGATAACTCATTATTTGAGATTAAGTACATGATCGATCTTTCCCCGACCACCATCCGGGTTACCAATGCAAACACCAGAGCAGCCATCGCCAGAATCTCCTAGTTCTGTCGAATAGCCAACTCGTCGGATTTTTCGATGCCCGTATACTTGTTGATCCAGCCCAACACTTCTCTGTGCCATACCAGGGAGTTTTCCGGCTTCAACACCCACTGCCCGCGAGTTAGCTACTGCAACGAAACCGATCGGGGTAAAGCACTTACGTGGTTCTCATCCGGGAACATAAGCAGGCGACTGGGCACACCGCGCGCCTGCAGCACGTTGAACATTGCGAGACCCTCCGAGATGGGCAGTCTGTAATCCAGCTCATTGTGGATCACCAGCATAGGGGTAGACCATTGGTCAAGGTGCTGGGCAGGATCCCATTTTTCGTAACCTTTCCTGTTCTCCCAGAGAGTGCCTCCGAAGTCATGCAGAGGAAAGAAGAGTTCTTCGGTCGACCACTGGTTGAGAGTCGAGAATACACCGTCGTGGCACACCAATGCTTTGAACTTTCGTCCGAGGTCGTGGCCCTGGATCCAATCTATCAAGAGTTAGCGTGAGCAAAGGCAGAAAAGCCACGAGGACTTACTGATCATGTAGCCTCCGTAAGAAGCGCCCAGAGCAACCGCATTCTCCGAGTCAATGTACGGGATGTTCTTCTCGATGTGGTCGAAGCACTTGACCAAGTCAACGTACGGCCGTCCACCCCACTCATTCTGGATGTTGTCGGTGTGCTGCTGCCCGTAACCAGTGCTTCCTGTCGGGTTGGGCATGACGGCTACATAACCCTGCTCCGCAAAGATTGCCGGGTTCCATCTAGTGCTCCAGCTGTCCATCCATGCAGCCTGCGGTCCCCCGTGAATGAGGAACGCCAGCGGGTACTTCTTGTTCTCGTCGAAGTTCGAAGGCTTGACGACCAGGGCATGGACATCGTAGCCCTCGGCTCCCTTGAACCAGAACTCGTCGCACTGAGACTTGTGGAGACCAAAAGACTTGCCATGCTTGGAGCTGGAAGACACCAGGTCGGCCTTCTTGCTGGCCGGGTCCAAGACGGCGTAGGCAGAGTTCTCGACGCGGGACGAGGTGCTGATGAAGAGTTTGTTGTCATCATCGCCCAGCAACTTCGCCTCCAGTACGGACCCATCCTCATAAATCGCCGCAGGCAGATCCTTCGCCTTGTGTGGTGTCGCAGGCAGCTTCCAGAGCTTTGCCCGGCCATGCTCTTCGGCCGACACAAACAGCTCTGAGTCGTCTTTGCTCCAGGTAATCCATTCCGGCCGCGCGTCCCATCCCCCGACGCCGTCCTCCGTCTCATAAAATTCTTGGACGCTCGATAGGTCAAAGACATCGGGGACCAGCAGGAGACGGGGCTTGTCTGTCTCGTACTGGTCGCTCTTCATCCTGGTAAAGGCAACCTTTCTTCCATCCCTCGAAAAGACTGGGGATGCCGAGTAACCGCGAAGTTTGCTCGTCTTGACGATTTGGGGCACTGGTGGCTTGTCCTCGGTATAGCTCTTCAGCGGAATGAAGTAGAGGTCCGTCTTTGTGTAGATCGCAGGCGATATCTCGGGGTCACGCGCCACAAAGACGATTCCGTGCTTGCCGATGTCGAAGTCTCCTGCGCCGCCGAAAGGAGGCACCGGGGACTGCAGCTTGGTGCCATCGAGGGCGTTGACAAGACCGGGGTTTTCCAGTTTGTACGACTGGCCATCCTTCTTCAAAAGGCCGTACCAGAGCGAGTTGTGGTTTTCGTTACCCCAAGTGTCCCAGTGTCTTACAAACAAGCTGGTGTACACTTTCCCACTTGTGTACTGCTTCTTTTCGGCGGTCGGGTTGTACATGGCCCCCGAGGGTGTGGTAATGGCAGCTACGGCAATGGCGACTTCATTTTTCGACAATCGCTTGACTTTTAGGCTCGATAGACTGCCATCGAACTGGCGAATCTCTTTGACCCTGGCCGTCACAATGTTAACCATGTTGGGGATTGAATAGTTGCACAGAAGACCTACAGGGACGGCTCGCTGGCATTCCCAAGCACGAGACTGGTGGTTCCTTTGTCGCCGCTCCTTAGAAGAAGGATTTCCTCGTCCGAAATCCATGTGGCGTCACTGTAAGACTGGTCCTCGTAGAGAAGGGTGGAGTGGCCGCTCTCGACGTCAAGGACTCGGGTCTGAGAGGTCTTGCTGTGGGAGTCGAACGAGTACGTCGACACCTACTCTTGGGGTCAGTTCGTGCTCCAAAGTGCTGTTCATGAGATCGGCCGTCCCACAAATCATCACAGGATTAACGCCATCGGGGAAACTCACGGTGTACAGTGCCTTTGTCCCCGAGGGGTTGGGAACACCGGGAGACCTGCGCGGGGCAGAGAGGAGAACCTCTGGGGTAAACTTGGATGCTTGAATCGTCATCATGAGGGCTATGAGATGGAATTACGATATAGAACTATAGGGCCGTCTTGGGAAAGAGCTTCAGACTTGAATATGGCGAAGGAAGTAGACAGCCAGTTGACATTAAGGTGCGGACTTCCCGTTGATGTAGGTTGCGCAGCTGCGTGCGCTGGAGATGGACCTGGCATGGAGCTTGGTCGACAGCCCCGCACTAGCTACGATCTGGCTAGCGACGGCTGTTAGAGAGCCAACAAGGTTCTTGGCCCCCCTGCACAGGCGGTGCAGGCTTAACGAACGAACCCCTCAAGCCCCTCACTCCAAGGCGTTCCGTCGGCTCCCAAAATACTGTGCGCACAGCAGCCCGCGGCAAGAAGCTTTCCTTCCGCTGGCAGCTTATTGGCATTACGCCAATATACCTCCATGATAACTGCAGTTTTGAAACTGTTCCTTTTCATGCCTCACTTGCAACATGACGAACTGAAGACGTGGGTGTGGAAGTGTATCTTGATTAGCAAGTAGAGGTTTGTCTGCTGTCTTCCTAATCCTGGCGCGACCCGCTCTGTGACCCTGTAGCCAATACTTTCGCATCGCATCTACTGAGATAGGCAGCTGAACAATCTTAAATGGTTACCTTCGAGCTGATAGAGCGTTCTCGTTACTGTGAACCAGTGCCAAGTCGAGTCATGCCCAGTCCTGCGGTCTCGCTGAAGTGGCCTGACGGGAGGCTCAAGAGTGCGTCTCCACCAGGAACTTTTGCCGCGTCGTAATGCAGAAGTGCCTGTGATTGGCGTCGGGCCTCGGGCAATCGGACCCTTCTGGAACGTTAATCGCGTTGAGTTGGAACAATTCTTAGCACAACATAAATGAGCAAGGAGTTGGCTGTTCGGTTGCTGAGTTTTCGGGGCATAAACAATCGTATTTCAAAATGTTTTTGGGGTATCATAATCCGTAACTCCTCGGTCGCTCACAGTCCCTGTGCGCTCTCTTCAGTCGTCGCTTTCATCTCCAGTCCTCTTCAGCCAAACAGCGCTCCTGGGCGCAGGAGATGCTGGTGAGTTTTTCGACGCATCGGTCAAACATCCAAATGATGGGCTGATACGAGAACAAGCAAACGCCGCCGCACGCCTTCCAGCTGCATGTCCGGCCTCGCCGTCCTTCGACCAGGTGACAAACGATTGCCGTTACACCAACGGAGCGTGTGCGGTTGAGTGGTGTCTCGAGTGGCTCTGTCTTCACTTACGGCCGGCACCAAAGTTGATGCGCTTCTTGTTCGGAGCCTGTGAGTCGTGGTCGCTGTCCTCCTCGTTTTTCTTGTGCTTCTTGCCTGACTTGGAGGCGGTAGTCGACGTTGGTGTGGCATGATTCGATCCAGAGCCATCCTTAAAGGACGTGGACAAGGGCGTTGGCGCGTGCGAAGCGGGCGTGGAGCCTGGCGTCGTGGCCTCCTGTATCTCAGCGTAAGCAAAGTGTTGTCACAAAGAAGACCAGCGACATGTTACGCACACTTCCGGGCCGATATGAAATGGAAGAGCGCGAAAAGACGCGATTCTGCTCCGTCGCCCCAGCCTTCCGACGCTGCGCAGCAGCACCAGTGCCTTTGATGTAGTTATCAAACCCCGCAATGATGTTGCCGTTTGGTGTGCTCTCGAGGTAAGCCGTCTCTTTCTGCTCGATCTCGGATTCGATGTTCGCCAGTCTCTTCGCGATGGCGGCCCGCTTGTCGAGCATGGCCCTCAGCCGACTCTGTTCCTCCCTGTACATTTGCATGGTCGGGGCCGGCTGCTGAGCGGCAGCGGCGCCGTTCGGTTGATTCTCCCCCATGCCTTGCGCTTTCGAGATATGCGGAAACCGGGGCGATGACGTTGGTCCGGAGACGGTTCTAGTGATGATGGAATCGATGGACGGATGTTGAGAGCTGGCCGAGATTGTGTTGGTTCGCGACAACCGTTGCTAGCCTTGTCGCATCGGGTCGGAGCTTCCAGGCACCGACCATCCGGGCTAGGTAATAGGTGGGCGCAGCAAGCTTTTCATTGGCTAATTCGGGTTTGCGACAGCGCCTCACAGCCACAACGTCCCAAAAAAGGTTGGCCTAAGCCTTTTGGTGTCCATTGTGAGGGAACCAAGGGCTTGCCGCAGGAGGTACCTTGGTGGCAGGGTAGGGGCTTTGAGCACTACCTAGGATAGGTACCTAGTGTACCCAGGACACTGGGGCACTGGGGCAGTTCATCGGACTTCCCATCCTTCGTCTCTTTTGTCCTCTTGGTCTCACTCAGCATCCAACAATCATTACCTTGTTTAGTGTGGTTTCTCGCAATTCCGATCCTGAATATACCCACCGTCTCTTTGTCATGGCCCTCCAAAATAAACATTACTGGGCTTCGTACACTAATACCTGATTCTCCAGAGAAATTAGGCAACTCAAAGTTGAGGTGCCCGTGGACCCTTGTTGGTGGCCTGCCCGAAGACACGCATGAACCAAGACGGATCATCATCTCTGGCTCTGTCTATCTGCAACATTACACAAGCCGCTCATCATGGGCCGCCGGGTGTGCCCCTGACTCGGTTTGGCAGAGAAAGGATGTCAGCCCGTCAATTGCGAAGAACATGTGGCCGAAGTGGCGAGACTTGATGGCGCTGAAAGCACAGGCTTGCGACTGAATACCCACGAGAACCTCAAAAGATTGCCGGACAGCCACCCAAGCTGCCAAAGCATCCCTTGCAGACGCTCTGCCGTCTTCCCGGCACCCACGGCACCCAGTTGCCTACCTACTTCAAGCCCCTCCCTCCGAGCCGGGGGGTCTCTCCGCGCCGTCAGCCGCAAGCGCTCGGCCAATCAATGACATGCTGCTGCATCTTTTCGACAGACGGACGGAGAAGCTTGGCCCCTGTTTCGTTTCACCACGGCCATCTCGCCCAGGCCTTCGTTGACGATCTATGGCTGCAGGATGGTACCGTTGCTTCTCCAACCCCTTTTCTCTTCGGGCAACGTCCTTGTCGCTCTCCAATGGGATTCCCAGGTATCGCCTCATGAACCTTTCTTTCACATGGAGTTCCGCAGAACAGGGTCACTCCAAGCGGGGAAATGGGCGGATGCCACCGCATAGCAGCCCAGCGTGTACCACTCATCAACCACCGCCATCAACAAGCAGGCGCGCGGGGAGAACGGAGGATTCAAGACGGGATCAAGGCACTGGATCCTGCGTTTGCTCTCGCCCACCCGCATGCGCATGACCAACGCCGTCGTCCCTGCCTTAGTGCCCTGCCTACGGTACATGGCATCCGTCTGTCAGGTACCTACCGTACATCCAGTAGTATTTGCCATAGCACCGGATACTCAGCCGACCTGACCAGAAAGACGCTGTGCTCAGGGGGGGCGCTGTTCCGCTGTTCCGCTGTTCCCCAGTCCATGTCATCCTCGGTGTAAAAAAAGACAAACACCTCCCACTCCCTGCATCTTTTCTCTCGCGCATCCTTCAGTCTGACTGTGTCACTCGCTTGAGCCACCTTCGTTCGCACTTCGCTCTACCCAGTGGATCTGTGTCTTTGTCCTTGATCGTTTGCTTCTTCCTGTACAAAAAGCCCTTCGTTTCTCCTGTTACGACCTGAAGTATCACGACGATCATCCTCATCGCCTGCATCCGTCTTATAAGTTAGCCGCCTATCACCATCCTACCTGCGCAACATCCGCACATCAATCCTCTTACGCGAATCCTCTTACACGACGTCACCACCGCCATTACCATCACCACATTCAAGATGGTTCACGCAAGCTTCCTTCCCATCTCTCTCTTGGCCGGCCTGGCCCTCGCCTCGCCGATCCTCAACGTCCGCAACAACAACGCGACGGACATCATCATCAAGGTCGCCCCCAAGTCCGCCTCGTGCGACGGTGTAAAAGACTTCGCCGACGAGTGCGCCACCGCCGACCACGCCGCCCAGTACCTCCCGGCCGCCATGGCCAAGTACGGCATCTGGCAGCCCGGCGAGATCGCCGCCGTCCTCAGTCTCATGGCCTTCGAGACGGGTGACTTCCGCTACAACCGCAACCACTTCCCCGCCCCCGGCCGCCCCGGCCAGGGCACTCGCAACCTCCAGATGGCCGAGTTCAACCTGAAGTACGCCCTCTCCATCCCGGAGCTCAAGAACAACGCCACCAAGATCGCGGGCAGCACCACCAACGGCACCCAGCTCTCCGATGACCAGAAGAACAAGGTCCTCGATCTCGTCCTCGGCGATGACTACGCCTGGGGCTCCGGTCCGTGGTACCTGGTCACCGAGTGCGACGACGACGTGCGCAAGGGTCTCGCCGAGGGCACCGTCCGCGGCTTCACGCTCTACATGGACTGCATCGGCACCTCGGCCACGGAGGACCGTATCGAGTACTGGACGCGCGCCAAGTCCGCCTTCGGCATGCCGTGAGCGGCATACGAGGCAGGTCTTCGTATAATACAGTCTTGTTATTTACTTTTAAAAACTTACTGTACATACACATAACTATTGGTTCGCATAATCGGTAACGGGGTCATGAACACGGGAAGCGGCGTTATTCTCCAGGGTTTGCATTATTTACCATGGTTTACATTGTTTCAATCATAAGCATCATCATTATCATCATTACATATTGAGCGATCCATCCGCAGTGGACAATGTGTTGTCTTGAAAGTTTATATGCATTCCTCAAGAACTGTGTACAAGAAAGAAAAAAACAATGAAAATGTACGCTCAAAGGCGAGGTCTCAGCAGGGTATACGACAAACCTTATCTGTCTCTGAACAACCTCGCCTTAAAAGCAGAGAATCGAATCCCATCCCAATGTGACACTTCAGCCACACAGCCCCCCTCCTCCATATATACATCCTTTGCGTAAATACACGTTGTCGGTCCTAAATTGAAATCGTATCTACAAAGAAATCAAACAAGACTAATACTACACACACACAAAGTGCTACACACTAGAATGAGAAAGGAATAAAAAAACACGGATCGCGACTCTGAGGACTTGACTTCACGTTTGTGGTTTTGTTTGTTGTGAGTTTGATGCGGTTGCTTTGTCTATGTCGGTTGTCGCCGTCCGCAAATCACTCGGTTGTTGATATTGTTGTTGTTGTTTGTTGGTTGTCGACACTTGTTTGCTGTCGTCGCTGTGTGGGGTGATGTTGTCAATAGTCTTTGTGTCACTGCATTACGGCTGGCTCGTCAGGCAGGGTAACGAAGTAATGTTATTAAATCGTCCTATGGAATCTAAGTTAAAATCGGTACTCTCAAAAGCGATGCTGGCCGTCGCAGAGGGGGGAGCAGCAGCAGCAGCAGCAGAGTTGCGACGGGCAGGAGGGGGAGGAGGAGGAGGCTTGCCTATGCCGCCGGCACAAATACCCGTCCCCATGACCCGCTCTGCCGGGACGAACACGAGCGGCTCCCCGCTCCCGCTCTCCGCCTTGAGCACGCCGCTCGAATCTGTCACGAAGGGCCGGCACCGGTTGACCTCGAGGATCAGCTTGCACGGCCGGAATCCCGTCTCGGCCTGGCCCAGGGACACGCCGAACGTCTTGTTGGCCCCGACGTTGGAGTAGACGCTCACGACCTGCGAGCCGTCGTACCCCTTGCGCATAGCGATGATCCGGTCGTCCGTGTAGATTGGCTGCGACTTGTAGAAGAGGTAGCCCCGGTCGAGGGACGCCATGGTCGAGCGCAGGCCGACGAGCTTCTTGATCCAGCGGTACAGATCGGAGCCCGTGTTGTAGCCCGAGAGCCACACGGCCTCGCGGTTGAAGGGCACGTCGCCGCCGGAGAAGCCCTGCTCGAGCCCCTGGTAGATGATGGGGATGCCGTCCATGAGGAGCGTGAAGGTTAGCGCGTTCTTGAGCAGGGCGCGGTCGGGCGTCAGGTTGGCGAAGCGCTTCTGGTCGTGGTTCTCGAGGAAGCCGCCCCAGAGCGTGAGGTCGCGGGCCGTGGCCGCCAGCTCCTTGACGCCGTTGGCGAGGTTCCAGATGCTGCCGGACGTGGACTGGAAGGCCTGCGTCACCCAGTAGTAGACGGGGTAGTTCATCAGGCCGCTCATGCTGTCCTGGTACGGCACGACGTACTTGGGGTCGCCGTGGAAGACCTCGCCGACGGTGTAGACGCCGGCGGCGCGCTCGAAGGGGGGCCAGAAGGACTTCTCGACGTGCTTGGCGCTGTCGAGCCGCAACCCGTCGAAGCCGTAGCGCCGGACCGCGTCCTTGATCCAGGAGTTGAAGACCCGCCGCACGGCGGGGTCCTCGGTGCGCAGGTCCGGGAGGGGGACGGCGTCGCTGCCCTGCCAGCACTTCTCGACGGAGGACTGGTCGTCGTAGTTGATCCAGCAGGGCGGCATGTGGTAGGCCGAGGCGTTCGAGAAGGGGCGGTAGGCGGTGAAGTTGACGGTGCTGGGGGCGCCGATCCACGCCATGTGGTTCGTGACGACGTCGGCCATGAGATACATGCCGCGGGCGTGGAGGGCGTCAGAGAGTGCCCTGAGGTCCGCCGCGGTGCCGAAGAGGGGGTTGATCTGGTAGATGTCCTGCGCCCAGTAGCCATGGTACGATTCGCTGGTGCTGCGTTAGTACATCTCCTTCCTCTCTTTCTGAAGAGACCACACTTACCCGTCTCTGGATTTGCCTTGGACGTTCTTGACAAAAGGCGAAATCCATACGGCAGTCGCGCCCAGGCCCTGGATGTAGTCCAGCTGCTGGATCAGACCCCTCCACGTGCCTCCGCAGTACGTCGACTCGAGCGTGTCGCACGGCGCCGTCGTCGACCCGTCGGTCCGCGCAAAGCGGTCCGTCATGACCTGATAGATCGTTTGGGACCGCCACTGCGCGGCGTCGAGGGCCGAAGCACCGGCCGCCAGGACGGATACTGCCGAGAGGAGCTTCATCGTAGCCGCTTTTTTGATTCTGCTTCGCGAGAGAGAGTGACCGATATCCGAAACGAAGGTAAAGAATGACTAAACAAGAAAAATAAAGAAAAAACAAACAAACAGGTACAACAAGAAAAGAGCGTGTACAGAAACGTCTATCGTGAGAGTGAGAGAGAATCGTAGGTATCGTGGGCGTCGTACAACGTCAAGTTATATATCGGACTCCCCTTCCTCCTCCTCTTGGCTACTTTCCAGAAACGGAATAGCAATAAGATAGACTTTGGGGGAGTTTAGGTAGTTTGAACCGTCGAAACTTTGCAGATTAAGGAGTCGGTTCCATAACTCGTTCTCTGCCTGCTCGACGTCCGCAGCGGGCGGCCGGTTGGAACAAGGATGCCCCAGGGAAGGCGCGTTCAGAGTCCGAAGTCCGCGTCGTCCGCTGTCGGCCGGGGAAATAGGGCGTAGCTGGCGAGGAAAAGGGTATATGAGATGATGTTTGCGTTCCCTTTAGGAAAGTCTGGATCCCGCGCGGAATAGAGATTTCCTGACAGGGCAAACAGACCGGGGGCGACGGGGTGGGAGTTGAACAAGGTTTGATTTGAGACTTCGGAATCCCCGCAACTTCAGGAGCTGTCCGGCGGGATGCTAATAAATACCTCCAGGTGCTTCATGCTCCTGTTTTTTTTCTCCTCTTGTGTCACTGCGCCGCTTTCCTTCACCTTCTAGTCCAAGGCAAAGGCGGCGAGTTCCCCCCCGTGGGCCCCTTCGTGTTCTTTTTTTTTTTTTTTCTCACTCCCTCTTCCAACTCCAGCAGAGCGGTAGGGTCGTATTAACTGGGGTCCGGCTGCGTCGATCGGCCCTATCGGCGGGGGGTACCCCTTCACTCACCGCTCCGGGAGGCCGAGGGAGGGGGGTGGAAACCACAAAGCCGGTGTTGCCAAGTGAAAAAATTGTCTTCTTATCAAAAGGGCTGACTGATCACAGGGAGTCCAAGGGGGGTTGTGGGCGGTCTTGGGCCACGGGCTACTCCGTGAGATGGCAGCGAGGGAAGTTTGACATAAAGGAAGGGAAAAAAAAGCTTGAATCTACAAAGCTAGTGTTGCTTGGCACTTTGATGCCTCGTGGAGTCGAGATGTTATCCCATCGGTATTAACAGGCAAATTTGCGACCCAGCCGTTAGCGCAGCATGACTCGGCGCGACATCAAGCGCCAACGAGCCAGTAACACGGATTCCGTGCTCTAAAAGTAGTACCTCTAACGGGAAGTTTCCCCCACCACGGCACGCGCTGAGGTTCAGTCCTTCCCCGCATTAAAATCTTCAGCAGAGTCCAGTCGCCAGTTGCAGTGTCTTAGTGCTGAGGATATGTACCTGTACCTAGGTACCTAGGTACACACACTGTTGTCCATATAGTTAGTTAGTGTAGGTAGGTGTAGGTGGTAAAACGGTGTGGCACCGCAACGCCGCCCGACCGCCCACCACCACGGCTCAGGAACGGCCCGACCTCATGCGCAGTACTGCCGGTATGGACGCCGAATGGCACCCCGGAGCACGGAGGCTGCCATCCCCACGCCGCTTTCGAGCTGTCATCCGGTCCCTGCGGCCAACCACGACCGTAGCCACGTGGTCCGTCCCATGCGACGTAGCGACGGAACTCTAACAGGCACATGGCGACGCCTCATGACATCGGCCCGTTAACGTCACATCACGTCCGCTCAAGCTGCCAACGGAGTAAACGAGAGCAGGGTATTTATTTTAACAAGACATGTGAAAAAAGACCAACCGGCCTTTTTGTCCTATACTACATCCCAGTGTGGAGAGCATCTCGTCCTCCTTGCTATCTGATCACATGGTTCAACTCCGGTTGACCACTCCAGGGTTCCGATTCTGTCATGTACATCGTCGTCACATTATCTTCCCGCAACCCCTTTGCATCTCTTCTGTCAAGGCTGTGGCCATCGACTACCCCGACATGTTGCTATTACTGCCTCCGTATGGCATCCCGGGCGTGTCCGTTTCCGGGGAAGACTGGCCGGGGTAAATTTGCTGAAAACCAGCGTCAGCTCCCCAGGTTGCATTTTGCGTGAACGACTCGAAAGCATTCTAAAGAGAGTCAGTAAGCTATGAATCACCCGTCACCTAGAATGTATTTCAGACGTACCCAATCGAAGTTGGCGGGGAAATCTGCGCTATTCTCGAGGTTTGAGAACATTGAGAGCGGAGATGCCACGCCAGTCATGTTGAAGTCACCCCCCGAGAAGTTCGGCGTCATGCCTGTGCCCGACATGGGAAGGGGCACGCCAAAGTCCATTCCTCCGAAACTGCTCTGCGGCTGCATGCTGCTCTCAATGGCAGCTGCCGTGTTGGGTGTCATTCCGCCAGACAACATCCCGAGCGTCATGGCAGCGTTATGCTCCGGCTGGACGTCGGCAAACCCGCCAAATCCCGGGTACATCTCGCTCTTGGTGGGCTCTGCTTCGGGGCTTGGGCTCTTGATCTTCTCCAGCATGATGTCGAGCACCTTGGTCGCTTTGTAGGCCTCGATGGAGGTGTCGGCAAGACCCTTCCAGATCTCCCTGGTCTTCTCGAGATTGCTGATCATTTCCATCCGCTGCTCCGGTGTCCAGAACATGGCCGCTTCCGACGACCGCCGATCGTTGCTCGACTCAGCTACGGAATCGAAATGAAGGTCGAGAGCAACGAGCATGGCGGAAAGGAGGAAGTCCTTAGTGGCGATCGAGTTGACAAACCACCTCAACGAGCGAAGTCTGCCGGTCGGTTGCGATTCCCGATCGAGCGTTACCAGGTGCTGTAATGTTTCCAGAGCGGCCTCTACGGCACTACGTCGGGAATAGGCGTATCGTGGGTTTTGTCTAGCCCGCGGGACGTACTTCTTGTGCAGGAGACAGATGATCTTGAGGTACAAGATGTTGATGTTAAACCTCGCGATGATCAGAGTGACTGGGTCGTGCGATGTTTCCAGTGGCGTGACCTTCAGATGCGGCGGCAGCTCCTGGTTGATCTCCCGCAGTCGAGCATCGAATCGCAAAATTTCGTCGTACGGCACCTGTTTACCCACTCGGTTGGTCGCTTGCAGGATGTCGCCCATCTCGATGCAGAGCTTGGACTTGGCAATCATGTAAGCGATCGGAGTGGGCTCCGTCTTGGCCCTCGATGGAGGTAGGACCTTGGTGTCGGGGCCGAATTCCTCGTCAAAGATGTTGTTCGGTAATTGTGTGTCACAATCGTGACCGTAGATCATGGAGGGCAGAGACACTTGATGCGAGAAGACGACGTCTGCCATTCTCACCAGAGCCCACGTTCGTCGTCTCATTTCCTGCGAAAGGTGTCAGCACGTATCCGTGTCATTCTCTGGGTTGATCAACATACAGCTTGAAATGGTGTCAGCGAGGGGAACCACTTTGCGTCGCGGTGGTAGCCCATCCGGTATGCAACTCTGGTGAGCAGTGAAACGATCAACCAGAGTCCCAGGTCGGCATCCCACCTCGACGAGTATTCCCCAAACACGTAGAGCAGCATCGTCTCTACGGTGTACTCGACCGGCTTCGTGTAATCGGCCGCGATCAAGCACTGGACAGTGCGCAGCCGGTACTCCGACGCCAACTCCAAGGTCCTTCCCTTCCACTCTGGAGGCTCGTCTCCGACCTTGTGATAGCTGAGCATGGCTAGAGTCAAAATCGAGTAAAGTAGGCCGAGCCACATGATGGGCGTTTTAGACGGATCGTTCCAATGCGCCCGCAGCTGCTGCTGGAACGTGGGCGAGTGAATAATGTTCACAGCGTTGTCCATAGAGTTGAAATATCTGGAGCAAAGGGTGAGCACCGCCGATTTGGGCGGCAGTTCTGCCCGCAGCTCCACCTCGCTGGCGGGAGCGGCTCCCAGCAAGAAGGTCGGTCCTTCTCGGGCGCTGGCCGGTTTCGACATCATGACCTTCTCGTAACTCTTTTCCAGTTCCTTCTTGTGGTTGACGAAGTAGGTCTTAACCTCGGAGATGTCGGACAATATCGTATGCCAGTGTTCTTGGCCAATATACATGGATTTTCCCTTGTCGGAATCGACCTTCAACATGCCAAGCGAGGTCGCTAGCCCGCCATCCTGGTCGCTGTCGTTGCCGTCGTCGTCATCCTGCATCGCTTCTTCGTCGTGTTCTACCTTTGCCGAGGCAGGTGTGCTGTCGGTGGTCGACTTGCTGTTCGACGTGCTAGCTACGGCAGCGGCTGCTGCTGCGGTAGAGGGGTCAATGGTGGCACCACCATGCATCAAAGACAAAACTAGGCCTTCTAAACGGTCAATACGGTTCTGCATGTCATCAGGGCTTGAAGCGCCTTGACTTTGATTCTTCTTGCGCGTGGAAGGAGTAGCGTAAGAACACGATGCCGTGTCAGCACCCTCACGCTTCACGCAGTTACTGCATGGGTGACTCCTGTCACACTTCCTGTGATGAGATTAGCGCCTGCTCGGAGGAGGGCAACTTCGGGAGAATCTCACAGTCTGCAGCACAGGTTAGCAGGGGTGGACAACAATACGAGGGCGGCTTCCGGGGTGCTCACTTCCTGGTCCTGCAGGGATAGCAACTCAGAGGGACTCTGTTCCTCTTCCTCACGACTCGGAACTGCTCCTCAGGGGACCGACCGGATCCCGAGGAGGGCGTCGTAGACGGTGGTGTGGGAGTCATTGTGAGAATAGAGGCCGTGATTCGAAGGCGCGCGGGTTGCAGCTGGTCGATGATGACCACGGATTGAAGATTGCGTGTATGGACTTAACTTCGGTCCAACTAAACACACGTGGGTGCAGTCCAAAACCTCGGGGATAATAAGGGTTGCCGGCGTCGGTCCTTATACCATGTGCCCCTAGCGGAATGGCGACTAGGTTGCCGTCAGACTTACGGCAGTCAGGTACCAAGATAGACACCGAAACGTTGACAGGACCGTGGACGGCCTAGAGGTCTAGGAGCGGCCGTGTACTTCGCCGGGGGGGGCGGCCGGATGGGCAGGGCGCACACGAGTGGGATGCCCGGCCGGTAGGGTCCACCTTCCAGGTTTCCTCGAGCGAATATCAAGCACCCTGGGTTGCAACCAACAGCTTGTGGCCTTGTTTCAGGGCCTGTTGCCGTGTGAAGTTGTTTGCCCCTTCGTAAATGAGCAAATACCGCGCGCAGCCTTGCCTTGAATCGCAGCCAAGCAGCTGACCATGAACCGTTTTGAGCAATGCGCCAAGATACACCCGCGCGGTCGCCACAGGAATCGAGCAACGAAGGGAGAATCGAAGACCGTCGTCAGGCCCGCGGGGCTAGAGAAGTAGAGATGCGGTAGGGGGGGGAGGGGGAGGCGGGAGGCGGAAAGACTTCTTGAGAGCACAACAGGAGCGGGCGTAAGGAAGACCAGAGTTCAAGTCCGCGGGTCCGCAGATGTCTGTGGCAACTATCGACAAGCAGAGAAGACAAGCGCAGCAGTGGCTATAGCAGCAGTAGCGCAGCGCAGTCAGCGCGACATGCGGGGAGCGGAGCGGAGCGCGAAGGCGAGGGCGAGGGCGAGGGCGAGGGCGAGGGCGAGTCTCGTCGGGTTGCGATGACTTGGAAAACGGCGTCAGCATTTGGTGGTTTTGGGCGATAAGAGGATCGCATTGGTCGATGACCATGCGCCCGAGCAAGTCGCGACTCACCGCCGGTGCTGGCACCTGTGTCTATGCTAGGCTAGGCGCGAAGGAAGATAATGGAATGACGACCAAGCCACGACGGTAATTGACAAATACGGTCGGAGGTGCCGTGGGACGGTATGCAGCGGAGGGCGCAACGGAAGAGCGAAGGGCGGTCTCGAGGGCGGCGAGAACGGATCGGGAAGATCGAAGGTGAGAGAGAGTGAGAGCGGAGGGGAAGGGCAGAGTTGTAGTTACGGCACCTGCAGTCGAAAATAATTCTACGAAATCATCGGATACAAGCATCAGCATCTGATCAGCGACGGACTGACAGGGGGATGGATGGGATGTCGGTTCGCTGCGCCGTAGGTACTAGGTAGGTAGTAGGGTAAGGTACGTAAGGGAAGGAGTTCCCGGAGGACCTAAGGATGGAGGGGTCACAGTGGTAGTGTAATGTATTAGGTGGTTAGCAGTACGGAGTACGGATACCTAGGTAGGTTCTCAAGTTCCCAAGTCCCCTTCGAGGACCCGCCACTATCGTCTCTTGCGGGAGAGATGCTGATCTCTTTTTTTGGTGGTCGTTGTAGCTTGTATCCGTAGTGTGTACTATTGCTGCTGCCTCAAGTTTCCAAGCCGCGCGCGCTGGTGCCTGCGCAGGCATTATGCGGTTGCGCTACTCTCCAATGCGACGTTGGTGGGGGGGAAGGGGGATAAATCGCGCCTGTGGTTCAGCGATTCCTAAAGCGAAGTACCTGATGTACCCGGCTACTCGAGATACATATCCGACTATCGACCTCCCCAGCTCCCTCACCTACAGAACAGCCTGCCTTGTCAATTGGGTCGTTAGTTTTACAGGTAGTGTCTTGCAATTATGCTACTATTAGACTCGCATCTTGCAGGCGGTTGCAACTTGCCGGCGTGCTCGTTGGCGTCCACGGGCAGCGTGCCGCCCCCTGCCCTGTTGCCCTGCGGCACCCGGGTACTCCCAGTCTACCAGCCTGAACCTGGCTACGAACCCTAGAAGCTAGCGGCACTGGAAGGCCAGGCTGGACCTGCGACGGAGTTAACGGAGACAAGAGGAGGTCGAAACCAGCCAATAATCCATCAGGCTGGCGACGTCGTCGTCGTCAAATTCTGACTTGAAATCGAGAGAGTCATGAGTGGTATCAAACGGGGCTGGCTGTACGAAAGCCGAGAATGACAGGAGAGTGAGCCATAATCCGTGAGCAGATATGGTTGCGAGCACGCGCGGCACGACAACGACACCAAAGTTCCTCTTCGACTTACACGGCACCTGCAGCCAAGGTGTCAGGTCGAAGGTACCGGTATGCACTACTACTAGGCATGTAGGGGCCGACTCAAGTTTTCTCGCCGTTTTCTGGTTTCCGGGACTCGAGGAAGGGGGGACCAGTAAAACAAGAGAATAGGTAAGAAAGTAACCCGCCCATCGCCCCTGGATCGTACCTCAGATCACTCGTCACACACTCTCGTCTGCGGCCGCCAGTTCAGGGCAATAAACCGGCGGGAGAGGGACGAAAAGGATGACGAAAGCGGGGTGGCTTGGAGATTCGAAGTCAAATAACGGGCCTAGAAGTGCCCCCGCCCGGAGAGCACCCGTGGCCCGTGACCCGGGTGGGCAGGTAGTGTACGGAAGTACGGTACCTACCTACCCAGCTACCTACCTACCTACCCAAGACAGTAACTGTACGTCGCCTGTATCACGCTGTAGCGTACTGCGGCCGGAACGCACGTAGGTGTCTGGTCTGCCAATAACCATCTTGTGCCACCGCACTCTCTCTCTCTGCAACCTCGCACCTCATCGCTTCCATTTCCAATGCTTACCTACACCGTCTTATGACTGCGTCAATATCATGTCGGTTGCTGACAATTCTACCACACTACACGTCGCTTGCAGTCGTTACACAGTAAAACGGCCGCGCGCTTCTTCTCTCGAGACAACCAACTCCCTCTCCGCCGATCAACAGGTCGGGGATTCGGGAGCTCCGCAAGGCCAATCACCGGCACCAGCGCCGGACAAGGGTGCCAGGCTCGCCGCTCTTCTGCATTCTCTTGGAGTCTCCCCGTGTGACTCATCTTGTGGCACCTACGCAGTAGCCCAAACTATCGTCACTTTCTAGGCCGGGATGATGGAACGACTTGGATCTTCTATGCAATGCATCGCCGAAATGTCTCGTACGCCGACGTCAGTGCCGAGTTACAACCTTGATTGATAAGCACCGTTCAGCCTTTCAAACGCCTAAAACCGATGCTTCCCAGCCAGCACTGGTCGATTCGACCATCGTCGTCCCATCATCACGGTCGTTGTGTTGCACAAAGAAACCGAGGATCAGTAACCTCCTGTGCAACCACCATTGTTGGCGGCTTTGCCACCCCCAAGGCAAGCGCGGACTTGGTGGACGGGTATGTTTTCTCATTATCCCGTCGAACGGGCCTTTCCGTATGGTCCGTACGGATTAGATCCCAAGGATTCTTCCTGTTACCCCTGGTTGGACGGCCCTCGACCAGTACGAAGCAAAAGTTTATTCGAACTTCTATCTCCACCTAGCAAGGCCACCGAGCCTTGCCGCCGGCCTACGGAGCGGACGATGTTCGACCCTCCGACTGGCGGCGATCACAGTTGCGGCTCCGAGAGCCAGTAATAACATCCTCTGAACGCCGCCATCAGCACCAAGGCCACCGAAAGATTCCCCCTTTGTCAGCACTAGGCTCGTACTGTATTCGGCTCCTGCCGAGCTCAATGTGCCAAGTACTCGGGTCACGCTTGGGGGCTTGTTAGTCGATTCGCAACCTCATGTGACACGCCGACCGTCTAGTGTACTATTTCCCCCGCGTGGCATCCGACAGTCGGCAGTTCTGAAATAGCGGGGGCTCACATCCGACAGGTATCGGCACTGGACCTCGAGCATTCGGATAGTGTCCGAAGTTCACCTTTGCGCCCGCTGGGACGCGTTACAAAAGTGCCCCTAGGTCTCAAGAACGATACTGCCAGCAGATGCGTCTGTGCACTGATGTCTTCTGCAAGAGTAGCTATTTGCATACCACGCTACCAATCCAGGTAAGAGCAGCAACTCGTTGTAAGACAGGGCCTTTACCAATGCACAGGCGACGCTCAATCACATCCATCTCAAAGTCAATCGATCCGTCTGGTCTCATCAGACTACACTGATGGACGCTGTGTCCGTGGCATTCGAAAGTTCGTCAGACAATCTGTGAAGTGGTCAATTTGGGTCCCAAGTCCAAGCACGAAAGAAGGAACAAACCCAAAAGTCGAATCCTTTGAGCCGTCGCGGTCTTGGTAGTCACAGCCACCACTGCGACGATTCCTAAATGCTAGACCAACCCATCAAGATCCCTCATGTCAACGCGCAATCTGCCTGTATAGCACACCTGTGTAGCTTCGAGGAGTCTCGTCTGGGGCTGATAAGTTTATCGCGCTCTGTGCGTCTGAGTTCCACTAACAGCAGCTGTCGGACTTCCGCAGACTTGGTTCCAACAACATCTCTTCAGTAATCTCTGATACGAGTAGCACTGAAACTTCGATGCTCCAGACTGACACGTCTTGAACGATCACCTGTTTTCACTTGGGAGCTTGAAACTTAATACTGATAGTTTATTGATCTCGAATAAAGAACTACACTAAAACCTCCATGGTTCATTTGTACGAGGGGCAAACTCATGAGCAGTGCCCGGGAATCACAATGTAAAATCGCAACCCTAATAACTCCAATCTATGTGCGTGTCCCAAACAGTTCAACCGACCCAAGAACCAGTTCCAGAACGCCCCCAGAATGATGCTTGCAGAAAAGAATCAAGGAGAAAAGGAAGGAAAACCTACACATCAGGATAGGTTGTTCCTGATGTTCTCGTACTGGCTCTGCGGGTAGCTGAGCCAGTTCTCGGTGGACTCCAGCACGCCCATGTTGCTCACCGCGGCGCCGACGAGGCTGCCCTCTCCGGACCGGTCGCCGGCGGCCTCCCAGAACATGGCGCCGCCGAGCCCACGGCTCTTCATGTAGTCCAGCTTTAGGTTGACGCTCTCCACGTTGTCGTACGTGACCAGCTCCCGCGTGTCCGAGTTGTAGCTGTACAAGGCGCCGATGTTCCGGTCAAACACCTCAACGGCCCCCGGCAGCGGCAGGGCCTTGTAGTGCCAGACGCCCTTCTCTATTGACCCCTCGCTCTGGCCGTTGTAAGGCTTGCCCATGCCATCCGTGTTGGTGAACGACCGGCCGTACAAGGGCAGGCCCATGACGATCTTGTCGGCGCGGATGTCCTGGGACAGATAGTGGTCGAGCGCGGCCTTGGTGCTGAACTGCGTGGAACGCGGGTTCGAGGCATCCGGGAAGAGATTGCTCTGGTGGCCCGTCACATCGTCCCACGAACCGGCGTAATCGTACGCCATGAGGTTCCAAAAGTCGAGATACTGGTCCATGCCCCGGAGGTCCATCATCTGATAATGCTTAGGGCCTGCGGGACTGGCGGCGGCCAGCGGGAAGTGGTGGCCAGGCGCGGTCTCCGATGCGTATCTGTTGAGCTCCTCGCGGCAGGCTCGGAGGAGGGCGACGAAGTCGGCTGCCTGCTGTGGGTTCTCGGGGTACTCCCAGTCGACATCGAGGCCGTCCATGCCCCAGTCGCCCATGAGCTTGACGGCGGACGTGGCGAAACGGCGGCGGCCGGCCTCGGTGGCGGCGGCGGGTGCGAACCTTTCGCGCTGGCTCCAGCCGCCGATCGAGAGCATGACCTTGAGGTTGCGGTGCTGTTTCTTGAGGGCGTACACCTGCTTCACGACGCCCCGAACATGGTCTGTCGACCACTGATCACCTTCGAAGGCCTTTTCGACGTCGGCGTACGTGTCAAGGGATTCGCTGAGTGTGTCAATAGGCTGAGGGGAGTGGGATGATGATTCCGTATGTTGGACGATGTGACTTACACTTCGCCATCCAGGCTAATGCCTGCGAAAGCATAGAGGAGATGGGTGATCTTTTCGGCGGGCAAGTTTGACGGAGGGTAATTTGCCTTATAGATGGCCCTGGAATGGTGAGCTGGAGTCAACAAGAGATGATAGAGCATTGCGCATACCAATTTGTGTAGTATACGACATTTCTATAACCTGTCGTCGGGGGATTTGCTCCCGGCGGTGATAACAGGGATGCCTGGGCAGTGGGAGAGGAGACCGCGGAGGGTCTGCCCGAGGAGACTGCCGTTGGCGGGCTTGAAGGCCTCTGCCCTAGCGTCAATGTTGTGGTTGTGACCGTAGTCACTGTCTGGATTTGACTTGAGCAGCCATCTTGCTGCTCTCTGGGTGAGTTGGGGTTGATCACTGGCACGGCAGCCGCCCAGGCCGCGAATGCCATGCAGAGAATACCAGAGGCGCGCATATTTTCGATATGACACCTCGAGGAGACTGGTCTTACTCTGATTAGAATGAGAAAAAGAAAAAGGGAAGGGGGAGAGATCTAGAAGATGTTCTTCTTATATCTTCTATGAGAACAAAAATGAAGAAAAGAACGAAGGGGAAAAAACTAAAAGCCACGAACAAAACTCAGAGCCACGGAGAAAAATCTGCTGCGCAGATGATTTTCTGATACCATGGGACCTCAGCCTCTCTGCCACCTCTCCCAGTCCACTGGAATGAATGGCGGAGCTGTTGCCAACCACCGAACGGCTCCGCATACACCTCGACGGCTTGATAGAATTCCATGATGACCACTCGGAGCTCATCTGGTAGATCTCTCGCATCTTGTTCGGAGTATCTTGTTCGAAATACACCAAGCGGTTGTATTCGGTGGACAGGCGCTCGTTGGGTTCGGTGATGCGATGCCACGCTGAGGCGACGGGTGACCCTCGCATCCATCGCTGCCTAGTCAGATACTTTTGTTTGAATCAAAATGTCTGGAAGATCAATCGATTTATTCTTCTTGCTCCACTCCCACAGAAGATGCTTTCCACTTGGAGGTTTGGTGTAAGTGTAAAGTTCAAGGACATTGTCGCGTTCTAATGCGGTATTCGCCGTGTTTAGCATCGTACAATGACTCCACTCGCAAGTAATGCTACCCAGACTCCAGGAAGTCGCTAGTTTTGCCAGTCTCGCGTCGTGTTCAGCCCAGTATCGTGATGAGCTTGTCGCCGAGAAGGATGGACCCTAGTTGTTGGATGTCGAAGTTGATGTTGCTGTGACAAGTCCACATTCACATTGTGTAGGGCGGTTGGCGGGTGCCCCATTTTTCCTGGACGAGGTTCCTACAGTGGCTGAGATGTTTCTAGGCACCTACCTCAGGTACCTAGGTAGTGTAGCTACCTGTGTACTATCGTCGTCACCTTGTCCCCTTGCCTACCTACCTAAGTTCTTACTATTACCACTTAGGAGGGCAGATTCATAGATCAAAGTTTTTCGCAGCCAAGGACGAGAGAAAACTCTTGCAAGCAGCGTGGTTATTCGTTTAACTTCAAGGAAGTATCAACAAGATTGTTATGGCTGTTGATGGACAACGTACCAAGTAGCGAGGTACCCGTGCACCTGGGTTTGTAGGCAACCTTGGAGAATGATACTCCTGCTCCTGTTCAGTCCTGTCAGTGGCGGGAGCCCGCCGCCGCCGCCTGGCTTCCGTCCAAACCAACCGGGCAAGTCCTGAACGACATCTCGGAAGTAGCCATCTATCGGGCGATCTTGTTAACGATGTTCACATTCGCTTCTCCCAGAGGAACCGCAACACATGGTAGCAACGGATTTCCTAGCAAAACAAGGTTGAAACAGCAACTTGCAACATCTCAGAATCGTGCACTTTGCTCTGGGACCTAGTTTAGCCAGAACGGGTATTTTTTTGCTTCGCGCTATATAGACCCCAAGTGACCTCCTGCCCAAATACTCCGTTTATATGTTGAATATCATTGCCTTTGTATACGTTTAGCTCAAAGCTTTTGGCTATTGACAATTGCTGCATGGCAGCTTGGCTCACATGAGAAACTCTCCGAGCTTTTGTCCACCCATGGGCCGCCAATATTGCCCTGGAGCCATAAACTTTCTTTTTTCATCGCAGGACCTGCCGATCCAAATGTATTCCCAGTTGAAATCCCCAAAACACCGAATTTAGCAAATGACGAGACAGTTAGTGATGGAAGAGGCGGATGTTCTGCTCGACGAAGGTGATGCCCAGCTTCTCGGCAGTCTCGAACACTGCACCATCGTTCTGGCTGCCGCCGGGAGCAGCAATGTACTTGACACCGGATCGAGATGCGCGGAACACATTGTCAACGAAGGGAAACTACTCTCAGTCAGAAGGTCGGCGGCCACACAGTTTGCAGATTCACTCACAAAGGCGTCGCTAGAGACGGCGACGTTGGTCAGCTTGCCGAGCCACTCCTCCTTCTCGGCGTCCGTGAACGCGGGAGGGACCTCCTCGAAGACGGCCTCGAACATGTCGCGCTCCGCACCAGACTTGGGGAGCTCGCCGCTGACGAGCAGGTCGATAGCGTTGCTCTTGTCAGGGCGCTTGGTGCCCTTCTTCCACTTGATGCCCAGCACACGCGGGTGGAAGCGAAGCCACCAGTTGTCGGCCTTGTCGCCGGCAAGACGGGTGCAGTGAATTCTGGATTGCTGGCCCGCGCCCAGACCGATAACCTGGCCGTTGTAAGCGTAGCAGACAGAGTTGCTCTGTGTGTACTTCAGGGCGATGGTGGCCACGGTGAGATCACGCAGGGCGGACTCCGAAAGGGGAGCCGACTCCTTGGGAGTGATGATTCTGTTGAACGACTTGGGGGAGATCTCAATGTCGTTACGGTGCTGCTGCAGAGTGACGCCGTACACCGTGCGAGTTTCCGTCTTGGCGGGGACGTAGTCAGGGTCAATCTGCAGAACGAGGTACTTGCCGCCCTTCTTCTTCTTGAGGATCTCAAGAGCAGCAGGCTCGTAACCGGGAGCGATAACACCGTCGGAGACCTCCTTAGAGATGATGCTAGCGGTGGGGACATCGACAATGTCACTGAGAGCAATGACGTCACCGAAGCTGCTCATGCGGTCGGCGCCACGGGCGCGAGCATAGGCCTGTGCCAGCGCAGAGGACTCGATGCCCTCAATGTCGTTGACGAAGTAGACCTTGCGCTCCTCCTCGGTCAGGGGAGTGCCAATGGCGGCACCAGCAGGAGAGACGTGCTTGAAGCTGGCAGCAGCGGGCTTGCCAAGAGCCTGCTTAAGCTCCTTAACAAGGGGCCAGCTGTTGAGGGCGTCGAGCAGGTTGATGTAGCCCGGGGATCCACCCAGAACCTTGTAGGGAAGCTCGCCAGAGTTCATGAAGGCGGCCGCGGGCTTCTGGTGGGGGTTGGCGCCGTATCTCAGAGCCATGTACTGCTTGCCATCGGCGGCGTACTGCTTACGGAAAAAGTCGGAGATGGCGGCGTCGTAGTCGGCAGTGTGCTCGAAGGCCTTGAGGGCGTAGCGGTTGCGGCTAGCCTCGGTGATCTCACCGGACTGCAGCTCCTTGAGAAACTCGGCGTAGTCGTTAGGGTCGCTGAGAATGGTGACACGACTGTGGTTCTTGGCAGCGGCTCTGATGAGGGTGACGCCGCCAATGTCAATCTCCTCGACGGCCTCGGGGACGGTGACATTGACCTTCGCAACGGTGTCCTTGAAGGGGTACAAGTTGCAGATGACATAGTCGACCTTGTTGATGTTCTGGTCGGCCAGATCCTTCTCATCGGACTCGAGGTTTCTGGCTAGTATGCCGGCGTGGACCGCGGGATGAAGAGTCTTGACACGGCCAGCCAGCATTTCGGGGGCCTTGGTGATAGCGGAGATGTCTCTGCACGAAGAACAACTCAATTAGCCCAATTCGAGAGCGCGTGAGCTTCGGTGAGGGTTCGGCGGTCGCACGACTTACTCGACGGGGAAGCCGGACTCCCGAATCATCTTGGCCGTGCCGCCAGAGGCAAGGATGCGGACATTCTGCTGGTTCAGGCCCTTCGCCAGGTCCAACAGACCCGTCTTGTCGTAGACGGAGACGATAGCAATCTTCTGACCCGACATCTTCACTTTTGGTGCCACTCAGATAGAGGGTATGTCAGAAAAGCAAGTTCGGAGAAATGCCTAGCAGGGTTGAAGAAGAGAAGAAAGGGGAAAGCCCTGATCAAGAAAAGCAAAATTATTGCCTTGCGCGATGATGCGTTGTGGGTGGGAGTGGCATGCGCGTAAAATCGGGTTCCGATCAAGGAGGGGGAGGGGCAGCAAAAAAAGCGTTCACTACGGAGGTGGTACCAGAACTTTGCGGGGGATCACAGAACTAAATCAAGTACCCAAAAGGTAGCTTGCCCCACGTCGCCAATGGAGGCCCGCGGGGGGACGGAGCGCCCATGCGACGACACTGTGAAGAGTGACTCCATCCTATCCTGTGGGCGCATAGACAAATGCCTCCCATTCGAAACCAAATATTTTGCGCGGAATTTTGTCCTGGATCGCAAGTGATCACTGCAGCGTCGTTGAGAGATATAAGTGCCCAATTTGGACGTCGCATGGCTGGAACATAGTTGCGCAAACATCAGGTGGCAGCGCCACTCAAGGAAAACAAAGGGGGGAGGAATCGCTTCACCTCAGTTGTAGTCTTTGAACAAAATAAAATTCTCCTCTTACTTTACACATTTTTAACTCCAGAGCCAAAGCCCAAAAGCTTCGGTATCAGTACCAGCCCTGTCGGCATAGTCCGATAGGTAGGTAGTAGTGTTCCACACAAAGTTTCGTCCACGACACCATCAGTCTATCACCGACCGAAACTGTCGTGGTATTATGATTTGCCCCCGCCCGCACCACTTCTTCCCCCCGTTGCATATGCGCCTCAGTCTTCAAATTCCAGTTTGCAAGAGAGCCCAAACATCCAACACCTGGTCTATCGTAACAGTTTAGTCTAGTACACACGCTTGAACGGAGGAACGGCCTTGCACTCGTTCTCGTCCAGGGTGTTGGCGATGACACCACGGTAGCTGAGCTCGACCTTGCCGTGGGGCTCCTTCTGGAAAGAGAGAGTATGCTTCATCCAGTTGACGTCGTCACGGTCGGGGTAGTCCTCGCGGGCGTGGGCACCGCGAGACTCCTTACGAGCCGCAGCAGAGGTCGCGGTTTGGGAACTATGGATGGATTAGCGTCTCCAGTCGTATTCTCAGGTTGCAAACAAAACTTACGCGCAAGTCAGCAGGTTGCGAAGCTCGAGGGTCTCAACGAGATCCGAGTTCCAGATCATGCTGCGGTCCTTGATGCCGACCTCAGGGAACTGGGCATCAATCTCCTTCATCTTGCGAACACCCTCATCCAGAGACTCCTGTGTTCTGAAAACGCTGACCTCAGTCTGCATAGCCTTCTGCATAGCCAGGCGAACATCGGCAGTCGTCCTGGGGCCCTCAGAAGTGCGGACCTTGTCAAGAACCTCAATGTGCTCAGCGCCAGCATCAGCCTCAATGGGCTTGAGCTTGGTACCAGGCGTGAAGTTGTCACGGATGGTGTGGGAGACGGCACGGCCGAAGACGACCAGGTCGAGCAGGGAGTTGGCACCCAGACGGTTCGCACCGTGAACGGAAACACAAGCAGCCTCACCGCACGCGAACAGACCGGGAACAACCTTGTCGTTGCCCTGCTCGTCGACGGTGATGACCTCACCGGTGTATCTCGTGGGGATACCGCCCATGTTGTAGTGAACGGTAGGCAGAACGGGAATAGGCTGGGTGCGGACGTCGACACCGGCAAAGATGCCGGCGGTCTCGGAAATACCGGGCAGACGCTCGTGGAGAACCTCGGCGGGCAGGTGAGAAAGCTGAAGGAAGATGTGGTCCTTGTCCTCTCCAACACCACGGCCCTCACGAATCTCCATGGTCATGGAGCGGGAGACGACGTCACGGGAAGCAAGATCCTTAGCGGTGGGGGCGTAACGTTCCATGAAGCGTTCACCCTCGGAGTTGAGCAGGTAACCTCCCTCACCACGAGCGCCCTCAGTAATCAAGCAGCCAGCGCCGTAGATACCGGTAGGGTGGAACTGGACGAACTCAAGATCCTGGTTGGGGAGACCGGCACGAGCGACCATGGCCATACCATCACCAGTGCAGGTGTGGGCAGATGTGCAGGAGAAGTAGGCACGACCGTAGCCACCGGTAGCCAGGACGGTGTTGTTGGCGAGGAAACGGTGCAGGGTGCCGTCCTCCTGGTTGTAGGCAAGGACACCGCGGCACTCGCCATCCTGCATGATCAGGTCGAGGGCAAAGTATTCGATGAAGTAGTTCGTGTTGTGGCGGAGGGACTGGCCGTAGAGAGTGTGCAGAAGGGCGTGGCCGGTACGGTCCTCAGCAGCGCAGCAACGGTAAGCCTGGCCACCCTTGCCGAACTTCTGGGACTGACCACCGAAGGCACGCTGGTAACTGTCAAAAACTGCAGTTAGTAAAGCGCGCGGATCCCCATAGTTCGAGGCTCGCACTCACATCTTGCCGTCCTCGGTTCTGGAGAAGGGGCAGCCGTAGTTCTCGAGCTCGACAATGGAGGCGGGGGCCTCACGGGTCATGTAGTGAATAGCGTCCTGGTCACCAAGCCAATCCGAGCCCTTGACGGTGTCGTACATGTGCCATCTCCAGTCGTCCTCGTGCATGTTGCCGAGGGCGGCGTTGATACCACCCTGGGCGGCGACGGTGTGAGATCTCGTAGGGAAAAGCTTAGAGATACAAGCAGTGTTGAAGCCGGCCTCGGCGAGACCGAAGGCGGCACGCAGACCGGCACCGCCAGCACCGACTACGATGGCATCGTACTCGTGATCGATAACGGGGTATTTGCTGCTGACATAGGGCGAGGCTTCCTTCGCACGAAGGGGACGGTTCGCAAAGACACGGGCGGCAGGTCTAGTCGTCGAGAATGCGCGGGCCTGCGCGAAACCGGCAGGTCTGGCCGCAAATCTCCTCAGCGCCATTGAGGAGGCCATATTTGTTACTAGCAGTGCGAATAAGTGTTAGAAAAAAGAATGTTTTGCGTATTTGAGCGTATTCGAAGGCGAGAACACTCAAAGAAGGGGCGGCGAGAAGAGCATGTGAACCAAGGATGCTGGACGGAGGAATGGAAGACAAGATGCAAGGAAGAGAAGCGTAGTTCGTACGAACTGTCGTGGAATAGTAGAACGAGTTGGAGTAACAGGTTTCATGAGTCTCACATTACGTACCTTTAAGTCAATTGGGAACAGTCTCCAGCACGAGTGCAGCCTCTCGTCGATGATGCTAACAACTTGGGTGTAGAGAAAGTGACTGGGGACGACCTGCGAGAAGGTTTGCCGTGTATTCCTTAGGTGCGGCAGCCAATCAACGTGAACGCAAATAAGCGCAGCACATGGAAGACCGAGGTCCGAAGCCACATAGTGTCGATTTCCATTGAATCACTGTACGCGGACAGGCCCGGACACTTATCCACTCCCGGGTCGACTCGGGAAAGCCACAGGTGGCGGCAGTCGAGGCCGGAATGTCATTCAATCCACAGCATAGGTGCATCCATGATGTGTCTGTCTATCCATATTATTCATTCAACCATTAACACCACTATGTTCAAGTCACCACCCCAGCCCACAAAACGCCATACCTTGCGAAGGATGAAAAGCAGAACCTGTTCAATCATCCATGATGGATTAAATAACTCATTGACTAACGTTCTTCGACTCCTTCATACGTGTGTCACTTAGAGGAGATCTGGTGAGCATCAGCATCGTCACCTCGGCTAAGCCTGTGAGGTTTCACAATTACTTACACAGCTTCAATCTCTCGGTCGCTACTCGCAACCTTCCTCTCAGACCCCATCAACGCGGTCGGCATCAGCGCAGAAGCTCCCAGCAACCCTGTGTGCGCAAGCCAGGCCTTGCCGTCCGTCTCCCATATCCAGTCTTCGTTGCCTTCCTCGTATAACACCAGCCCGAGGACGATTTCGGCGGCGAGCATGAGGGACGCCGCTAGAGCGCCGATGGCGAGTCGGAACCACGCCACGCGCGGTATCTCATAGGCGGCAACCACGTAGCGCGCCCAGATGAGCATGACTACCGCCTGTAGCGGGATGAGCATAATCTCTGCCTCGGGCGTGGAGAGATGCTGCTTGGACGCGGGAAGCAGCATCGCCTGGTATCTGCACACGGCCCAGGAGAGTAGCGTGGTCGTCGAAAAGGTAAGGAAGAAGTACGCCCATCCGATGCGGATGATGAAGAATGCGAGAGCGACGTCTCAAAGAATCTCGACTACCGAGTCCGTCGTCTCGAACAGGTAATGTCCCGTCATGATGATTTCAGCGATGTGAACAGGTAGAAATGTTGCGATGAGGCTTTTCTTTCACTTGGATATTGAATTGACAATTAGCCGAGGGCCAAAGTTTTGTGCCCATTATATGTAGACATTTTCTGCTCACGCAACTTAGCTCTCGTGTTCTTGTGACCCGGCTGTGCCTGACACGGCCAAAATGTGTGGGGTGATCGTGGAGTGACAGCCGGGGAACTGCGGGATGCTGCACCCAGTATCGCAGCAGCTGCCCAGAAGAGCTCGACCGTTGCGTAAGCAACGGGGGATCCTATCGTGTGGCTTGACGCGGCTGCAAGAAGCAGGATTAAGACGTGCAGCAGCCGGCGCAAGGTATGGGGGCGTGATGAAGTGTATTCTGGGGGGTATCGTCTCTCTCCGGGTAAAAATGGGGGCCTTCCTCTTGCGTTCCACCTTCTAAACCTGTAACCGACCAAAGGAAATGATAGTTTTTTCTAAGTCTCTAAAGGCCCGTCTGGGCGAGTTTGTTGGCCAGCTCATCCACTTCCTTGTCCTTGAGCTGGACGGTAGGGCCCTCCTGGGCCTGCTCGGCCTCCTTGATGAGGATCTCGGCCTTCTTCTCAGGCTCGAGCTCCTCCTCATCCTCCTCGTCGGACTCCTCCTCCTCCTCGTCTTCGGAGTCCTCTTCCTCAAGGTCGCTAAGGCTGTCGAGACCCCAAGCGTCCTCGTCGATAACGTCACCGCCGAGCTTCTCCTTGCGCTCTTCGAGGAGCTCGCGGATGGCAACAACGGACGGGTCCTCCTCCTCGAACTTGTTGCCGTTGAGCTCGATCTTCTTGAGCGCAGGCAAGGAGTCGGTGGCAGCACCGGCAATGCCCGTAAGAGCCTTGGACGTGATATCATTGAACTGCAGACGGAGCGTCTCCAGCTTGTCCTGCTTGCCCCGAGCAAGAGCCTTAGCGACAAGGGCAGTACCCTTGGCCGTGAGGTAGGCGTCGTTCAGGCCGAGCTCCTTCAGATGCGACCAGGTCGGGAGGACGCCGGCAACGGCCTTGGCGCCTGTGATAGTAAAGGTGTTGTCCTGGAGGTCAAGAATGCGCAGCTCGGTCGCGTGCTTGAGACCCTCGCTGATGAGGTGGCTGATGCCCTCCTGACGGATGCCGTTCTGCACCATCTTGATCTCCTTGATCTTATTGTGGAGGCTGAACGCCTTGGCCCAGGCCTGCATGCTGCCATTCTCCAAACGGTTGCGACCGCAGATGACGGTCTCAAGGTCGGGAACCTCCTTTCCTTCTTTTCTCGCCGCCTCTTTCTTCGCGTGCAGCTCAGAGAGCGCATCCGCGACCAGAATGCCAGCGTGGGGACCAAGACCGTTGTTGTTCAGGTAAAGATGTTGGAGAGGAACGTGAGAGGCCAAGAAGGCGACAACGGGCGCCTGGGTATTGATTCCGAAGGCATTATCGTTGAGGTTGATCGTGTTAAGCTTGGGGAGGTTGAGGATGGAGGTGAGGAGAGAGGACAGCGCCTCGGGGATCTCGCTCAGGAGGCGGCCGGTGAAGATGTCGGACAAGTCAGCGGACTGGTGTCGCTTCTGTCAGTATGCGCGCTTCGATGCAGGATTGCGATTCCTTGCGCACTTACTCGGAGGTTCTTCTGGGTAGCCAAAACCTCACCTAGGAGCTTGCAAGCGCCAACTCCCAAAGTGTTTCCAAGGAACTTGACTTCCTCCACGTCAGTGGAGCGCAACTCGGCGATATGGGGCTCGAGGTCGGCGGCAGTGTCAAGCTTCAGCCCCTTTCCCTCAAGGGAGAACACCTTGCCCGAAGATGCCATGGTTATTGGTTCAAAATAAAAGTGCTTTAAGGTGTTCTGAGCAAGAAGGCAGCAATGGCGCAAAATAAGAGTTGTCCCGGTGGTGGTGTTGGTGGGGGAGGGGCATAAACAAAATACCTAACTGCAGGATTTCGAGACCCCAAGCTACAGGGGTGGTGACCCTGGGTGGGTGCCTGGCAGCCATGCACCTATCAGGGGAGCCGCCAGCCAGTTGGGGCCAAGTGCGACCAGCTGTTCTGGGTTCCGGGCATGGACGGGACCTATGGGCAGGTTCCTGGGGGTGGACCCACCCGAGAAGCTCTGTGAGCCAAAGTGAGCCACGGCGTCGCGATCCAGGCGCAGACATCACTACAGTTGCCAGGAGCAGTCCAGCCTGCACGGCGTTTCTCAGTTTTTTCCAGCGATTCATTCCATTATTCTATGCGTGCCAAGGAACAATAATCTCGACACAAAATTCGCAGCTCAGCCGTCAAAATCTGCGATAAAACAGCACATTCACACTTCCGGTCATCCTTAACCACACGCTGACATTCAATACCAGCCAACACCCATTCTCGCACCGTTCAACAAAGCTTTCGTCAAACAACAACGCGCCATGCCTCGCGACTCGACACCACCCGAGTCGCCGCTTTCCTCAATGGACAACAGCGATGCGTCCGAGGATGAGGCCCACGACTACGAGGACGAGTCGCTTCTCCGGCCCTCGAAGCGACAGAAGCTAGGAGCCGCGTCGACCACCTCCCCTGCCATTGTCCACGAAACCGAACACGACCCCGAGCTCGAGCCGGACCCGATTGCCGGCATGTCAGACGTATCTTCGGACACGTCGGGCGATATCCCCAGCTCACCCATCAACGCTAGGCTTGACGAGGAGGACTTCCAGGAGCAGGTCACCGTCTGTGCTTGGGAAGGATGCGACGCGGGCGATCTCGGAAATATGGACAAGCTGGTAGAGCACATTCACAACGACCACATTGAGAGCCGTCAGAAAAAGTACACATGTGAATGGAATGGCTGCAACCGAAAGAGCATGGCTCATGCTAGTGGCTACGCGCTGAAAGCGCATATGCGCTCCCACACTAGGGAGAAGCCCTTCTACTGCTACCTACCTGGTTTGACTCTCCGACAAGAACCAGTTCGCATTTTTATTGCTAACCTCAACGCAGAATGTGACAGGTCTTTCACAAGGTCCGACGCCTTGGCGAAGCATATGCGAACAGTCCACGAAACGGAGGCATTGAGGCCATCTGACCCGGTTCCTAAGTCGATGCAGTCAGGGCCCACGGGCAAAGGCAAACTCAAAATAATCATCAAGACACCCCAATCACACGCTGCTGGTCAAGACGATGCTATCGATGACGGCGCGGACGATGACGAGCTCTCGGCCGACCTCTTCACCCCTTTGACTGGAGAGCAGGGCTTCACCCCAGAGGAGCTCAAGATGCCCTTGGAAAGGCTCTACAAACTTTGCAGATTTCAGGTCAAGTGGGCTCAAGAGGAGTCTACAAAGCTGCTGGAAGAAGTGAAGTATTGGGAGAAGCAATACAACGAGCAGTGGCAGGAGAAGGAGGTTCTCCTCTCTCAGGTCATCAAGAGCGAGATCGACTGGCACGAACGAAGGCAAGCTGTGCTTTCGGGTGCCGCAGATGTGCAAGTTCTGGGTGTTATCGAGAGCTCGGAGGGCAAGGATGGCGTCGCGATTGCCACGAACGGTGACGCTCCAGAAGCCGTTAGCCAGAAAACGCCTGCAGAAGATACGGCCATCGCGAACGGTAGCATTTCTACCGAGATCGCGGCAGAGGGCTAGGAGCAGCAATTGGGCGCACTCCCGGGTTCGCGGCTCAGGAGGGCTTTGGATTCGTCACCCTATCACCAAAACCGTATGGAAGCGCCGGTTTTCCGTTTGAGTCTGAAGCTGAACGACTCAAACTCATTTCGTTGCGGTTCTTTCATAGTTAAAGCCGCAAAGAGATTCAATCCTTATTCAGGCATGCAAATACCTGCAAAACTATTGGCCAAATGGAAATGCCCACGTGTTCAGGCACCCCAACGAAAAGGACGGAAGGAACGATTGCGAGCGTCAGGGGTAATACGTTTTATCGTTGAAGTCAAGATGACTTCAATCTACACTAGGGGAAAACACGGCGTGTCTATCATAGTAGAGTGGCAATGGGGTAGGGGAATTGAAGCCATGGCACATTCTTCAAAGGTTCCGACAAAGGAGCATTGGATCATGGCCACAGGAACGGGAACTGGAGTATGGCGTATGTGTTTATATTATATTAGAGGGACTGTTCGTTGATCATCACATGTGAGTAGTATGGTGGTAGGTATGCAGTATTTCGGTCCAGAAAGCAAAACAGGCCGATTTCCTAGTCACGCTGGGTTCGAAGACTACCACGACGTGCGTAGAACCAAGATATTGGCTGGCATTATTCTAACTCTTCTAACTGGAAGGACTCGGTGTCATTTCATGAGCAGCCAGCACAGCACAATGCCAGTTGGTCAATCTCTCCCCTGCGACGAAAGCAACGTCGTTCGCAACATACAAGCCGCGGCATCCTATGTTCCAGTGGCCAACACCGAGGTTACCACATTGCCAGATGTTGCCGTCTGAAATCCCCCATTGCGTTTCGCTCCCGCGACGCTCTGGGCCATTTGAGCGGCTCTGGCAACCTCTCATCGTTCTGTCCTCTTCCTCGACCCGCAAATCCATCCGTCATCTCCTGTTACTTCGTCGAAGCCCGTGTTTCCCATTGCCAGTCTTCCTGATATAGCTCACTTGCGCTTGCTTTCTGAGGAATCTGGGAGAGTCCCGCGTTTGATGAGGAGATTTTGGGGTACTGAGCGTATAGTAGCTTTATTTTCCTGGAGCAGAACCTACGCGAAGTACAGGCCGCAACCTCGAGGAATCGTGGTTTCATGTTCACCAGATTTAGATAGCAAAATATCGTGCTCTTACTGGCCATTCCATCATTGCTAGAACGGTGTTTTCGACAGAGGTCACTTAATGAATAACAGTAGCAACATATATTTCTAGTGATAGTGGTAAGAAAGATAGTTTATTAAGTTTGTAACTGACGCATATCTGAGCGGTAGGGATCATATTGATCGAAAGTTGTCTTTGTTTTCTTTCGACTCTGTGTTCAACAAATACTAGTCTCGAGACTGTCTAGTTGACAGTATTTTTCCGAATCTTACTTCCAGTTGCTATACAGAAACGATGTCATTTTAACAACACATCATACGGTCTCGTTTGGCTGCGTCGAAGTTTAGGAGATCTGATTGGGGAAAGTAGCATTGAACCGACTATGTAATTTCCATAGCAAGCAAGCTCCGACCAAAATCTCATTACAACCCCTTCTTCTTGGTCCTGTAGGATTCGGTGTTTTTGAAGGGAAACGAGCTCGTGTCCTTGTCGAAGCCGTGCTTCTTGCTGCGGCGCGACTTGTCGCCGGCAAACATGAGCCCCCAGAGCCCGAAGACGGCGAAGAAGGCGCTACCGAGACAGCCCAGAGCGAATGCCGTCTGGCCAGTTCTCAAATACCTACCGTAACAGTAGAAGGCTGCAGAGGCGTGGTGGAGGGAGGTGAGGACTAGGGCGGCGTTTGCGTAGGGGGACACGGTGCCCGGTGGTGCTGGGAGAGTGTAAGCAATTACGCAGACGTCTGGAGGAACCAGGAGACTGACTTTGATCCTCAGAAGTCAGAGGCACGGCCCCGGAGAGGGTGACCACTAGGAGGCCCAGGGTCAAGAGGGCGAAGCCCAGGGAGCGTGCGAAGTAGTCCTCGAGAGCTGAGTCTGGTGGTCAGTATCACGAACGTGACAGTGGGCAAGGACATGAAGCTTACAGGTTGCTGCGTTCTGGTAATCATCGGGTCTGAGGAGGTTCCCAATGAATCGTGGCCAAATAATAAGAGGGATGGCCTGCATGGAGAGCCAGCCCAGGTTTCCGAAGCTGTAAGTCGATATCGCCTGATATCCAAGGTCAGTATGAGGCGGTGATATCTGACGAGAATTGAGACTCTCTTACATCCATGGTGATGAGCTTAAGCAATGCTTCGGTTCCGGTGATGAGTTATTTCAGGCAGGGATTCCTCCAAACTTATACGTCGTACATCTATCGTGAAGTTGGACATTAGCCACCGCGTGTGGATGACCTCAGGTACGCGAGTCCGGGCGATGTCATTGGGTTAAGGCGCCTCAACCCCCTGGAGCACACACGCGCGGCAGGGGGCTTGGCTGGGGGCGAACCCAACTCGGCCCCCTGTGGCTTTTCTTCGCCAGGGGTGCCGGCCGATGCCGCGGGGCCCCCTCCACTTCTTTCCATCCGCCACTTGCCGATTTCGCATGCGGGCAAGACTCACACCAGCACTGACATTCCCCTCTATCAATCCATTGGTGGGGGATTGATTTGCAATCACGTCCTGTCCTATCCGATTTTATCTTTCTTATTAGTTGCCATTTGCGCATCTCCGGATTCGCGGACTCCAGTCGTCGAAGGACCCCCTTGGCAACATATATCAAAAAGGCGGCCTCACTTTCCGTGATCTTGCTTCTCTCTTTTGTCCCTAGAGGTTCCTAGGCGGGGTTTTCTGGCATATCAGCCACATTCTCGAAAGAAAGAAAAAAGTTGTTGCCCCGCGATTCCCAGTCCCACCAACTTGGATAGTCGACTCCTTCTCCAAACCAGTACAATGAGTGCGATCCTCTCGGCAGACGACCTGAACGACTTCATAAGTCCGGGCGTCGCCTGCATCAAGCCCATCGAGACCCTCCCCGTCGCGCCGCCGTCGCAAGATGCCTCCCTCGAGCACGAAGTGATCCTCGATGGCCAGCCGGGCTCCGCCGCCACCACCAATGCGCCGGCCGAGATCTCCCTGACGGACTGCCTCGCCTGCTCCGGCTGCGTCACCTCCGCTGAGGCCGTCCTCGTGAGCATGCAGTCGCACACCGAGGTCCTCAGCACCCTCGACTTCGGGTCCTCGCTGCGCATCGTCGGCCCCGACGAGAGCGGCCAGTTCCGCGTCGACGGCCTCGAGGACGAGAACCGCAAGCTGTTCGTCGCGAGCGTGTCGCCGCAGACGAGGGCCAGCCTGGCCGCCGCCGCCGGGAACGGTACGACCGAGAAGGAGGCGGGATACATGTTGGAGATGCTACTGAGCGGGCCAGAGGGGCTCGCGAGCGGAGGAAAGTGGCAGAATGGCTTCACGTGGGTCTTGGATACGAACGTCGCGAGAGAGGCGTGTCTGGTCCTGGGAGCGGACGAGGTTCTGGGTGCCGAGAACGTGCCGGCGTCTTCTGCGACCAAGCCGATTCTCACGGCCTCGTGCCCCGGCTGGGTGTGTTACGCCGAGAAAACGCATCCCTACGTGCTCCCGCACCTATCACGAGTAAAGTCGCCTCAGGCGCTGATGGGCACGCTGCTCAAAACGACACTGAGCAAGAAGCTGGGCATCCCGCCGAGCAGAATCTGGCACCTCGCAGTCATGCCGTGCTTCGACAAGAAGCTGGAGGCCAGTCGTGAGGAGCTCACGGACGCTGTATGGGCAGGAGACGGAACGCCGGGTCGCGGAGTCCGCGATGTCGACTGTGTCATCACAAGCAAGGAGGTGCTGATGCTCGCGGAATCAAGAGGTTTCAATTTCTTTGACCTTCCTCGGAGTAACCCTAACCTCCAGAGGGCGCCGTTCCCCGACGCGCGTCTGGACAAGTTCCTTTTCCCTGGTCGCCTGGCCCACCGCTCATCTCAGGTGGCGGGCTCTTCCGGCGGAAACCTCTATTTTACACTCCAAACGGTGGCCTCCAAGCACCCCGATTCCCAGATCCAAGTTATTCGTGGGCGCAACGCCGACGTCGTCGAATACGTCGTCACGACGTCCGCAGGAGACCCGATATTCAAGGCCGCCAGATATTATGGCTTCCGCAACATCCAAAACTTGGTTCGCAAGCTGAAGCCTGCGCGGCCGTCTCGCATGCCTGGAGGCAAGGCGTTTGGAAGCGCGAGGAGGCCGACTGGCAAGTCTGCCGGCCTCGAGTATGCCTACGTCGAGGTCATGGCGTGCCCTGGCGGTTGCACAAACGGCGGTGGTCAGATCAAGGTCGATGACCCCGTCATCGTCGAGCGCAAGGGCTTCACCACTAAGCCCGGCCCGCTCGAGCAAAAGGATTTCCTTGCGGAGGTTGATGAAGCGTATTTCTCAGCCGACGACTCAGACGGTGATGACAGTGCTCGAAGCGGCGAGTCTCGTGGGGATGTCGTGGATGGAATTTCGCCTTCTTACATTCGAGATACCCTGGCGCATTGGGCGGGCATAACTGGCTTAGACTTGGGTAGACTGGCGCTCACCACGTATCGCGAAGTGATTAGCGACGTTGGTAAGGACAAGACGAGCGAGACAGAGCGCGTTGTCCAGCTGGCGGGGAAGGTCGGCGGAGGCTGGTAGTGATTCGGTCCATAGGATAGTAATTCAACCTTCCCTGGTGCCTCGCTTGGCAAAGCCAAAGCCTCCTCTCCCACTCCCATCCGGCCCACGGGGGCTTCGAATTGCCTGCCTGGGTTGGTCATCGTCCCGAGGAGTAGATCGGCCAGATTGGTGACCGGAATCGCCGCGTCTCTGCAGAGACGGACCTCCCCGAGAAGAATAGCTGGGGTCGTAAAGTTCACGGCCGGTTTCGGAGGATCGTCCCGCATCAGGCCTGCTGCCGGTCCGTCTTCCGTCCTCCTGCCTGTTCGGGTTTCCTCTGTAACCTCCACCACGACCGCGTCCCCTGCCGCGGTTGTTGCCTCTTCCGCCTTCGTTGCCGACCCTCGGCGGCGTGACGGTTCCCGGGCTGGACGTGCCAGACGACGGATTTGACTCCCCGAAGATCTTGGCGCGAGCCTCGTCGTACCGGCGCTGCTTCTCCTCACGCTCGCGTTGCTGCTTGGCCCTGATCTCCTCTGGCGTCAGCTGCGGCTTCTTCTCGACTTTGTCGTCTTCGGCATCCTCGTCGGCGAGCGAGAGTTGGGAGAGACCGGTGACAGGGTCGCGACGGGCGATCATCTGGGGCGCGGGCTTGCGGCTGAGGACTTTAACCTGGGGCTTGAAGCCTGCCACAAGAGGGACCGAAGGTTGGGATTCGAGGAAGGGCAGCGGCGCGGGTGAGTCTCTGTTCGGCAGACGCGTGTCAGTTGGGCGGCGGGATATCGCAGGGCAAAAGAAGGGTCCAAGATCTGCAGAGGTGCCAAAGACGGCATGGAAGGGTGATAAGAGGGCACATACGCTTGTTCCCAGAGCTTGCGATTTGACTCAGCATGCCGCGCAAGACGCTCGGCTTTGCTCAGTGATGACAGAGGCTCGGGCTGCGACTGTGCTTGTTTGTCAAGCCTATCGGCCTGGGTTTCCCAATCATCATCCCATGCGTCCGGGACAGCAGCACCTTTGTTGCCCATGCTGTTGGTATTCTGGTTGCTTTGTTTGTAAACAGGGATGTGAGAAGCCGTCAGACGTGCTGCAAGCTGCCTTGGAATGAAGGGAGCCTGTGAGGTGACCTAGGAGGATGCTGGAAGGGAGGTGCAGTAGCTTTGACGTGAGCAGGCGAGCAATGCTCTTAATTCAATAGCACTGATAGCAATACTTAAAAACCAAGTCAAGGAGGAGAACAAGGATCAAGTTCTGTATGTTCGGTTTTGGAGGTGTTCACAAACAGAGGGTGGGATAAGATGCAGTTGGCAACCTTGGCTCAGGAAGGTATTTCCGGGTACCTTTGTGGGAGGTTTAGGATGGGCTCTTTTTTTTTCTGTCAGGGATCTGTAGGATGAGAGGTACTGAGCGCCTACATGGATAGGGGTGGAGCTTCTCGTTGGCGCTCAGGTACCCTACAGGTCTCTTCAATGTACCGCCACAGCTTCTCGTGTGTGGAGGGGCAGGCCGGGGGCGGGTGTCAGCCGGGCGCGCATCGGATCTTGGAAACACCCTTGGAATGGTGGGGTTGCCCGGGCCGGATGTTTGATGTGTGATCCATTCCCACTTCCTTAACTTCTGCAAGCTCACTGCGTAAGCAGAGCTGGGATTCGTAACTTCTCGACAGCGAGGAAAGAATATCATTATCCGGGCTCCTCTTCAACCTGCTGATTTTACTTTTGAAGCTTGAACTTGCTTCTTCAACTTGGCCCCACAGCTATCTAGTTTTCGCTGTTAATCCGGTACTTTTCTTAGTGCCCAAACTGAGCACCGTGAGAGTGCCATACAGTAAGCAACCGGTAGACCATGCTGTTCCATCTCCTCTCGTGTTGACTCAAATGGTCACCTAGACTTTGAGGCTTTTCCTGTAAGAAGACTGGCCATGGCAGCTACATCTGGTCAGCTCCAAACCCCCCGCCCTGAGGCGGGAGGGAGCAGCGTGGATCAGAAGGCCGGGGCCAACTGGAATAGCAAGAAGTTCAGGGACGAGCTCGACTCCATCAAATCGAAGGTGGTTGACCAGCTCTTCGACCCCAGTAAGTACCTAGTCCGCCGTTGATTCTCGGGGTCGAAGAAGAAGTGGATACCGTCCTGCAATAGCGTACGAGGTCAAGGGCGTTGAAGCTGACGATCGCAGAACATTTCCCTGACCCGTTACTCCCCAGAAGGACTTCTGACGTCCGTAACAACCCCAAGAGCTCCAATCCAGAATTTGAGAGGAGGGTCGACCAGATCATCGCAGAGCACAAGGCGTGAGGGCAGCATCTGAAGCTAATCGGCGCGGCGAGAGAAGGCCTCATATGCACCGAGTTGAGATGAATCTATGTCTGGGTCATAGGGCCATTGCTGCTTTTATATATATAAGTCTTATGAATATTACTGGAACGAGTCTATTGCATCTGAGCATTCATTTTCAGATTACTCGTAGTATTTAAATTCTCTCCATCAGAGGCAAGAATCATTTTATTCAAGTAATGCTTCCCTGCGTACCAAAATGGCCATCAAGGAGTCTTTGTATCAACTACAAAGCCATTTTGGTTTCATTGTGGTTATCAACAAGAGGCGTTGTCATTGGCGAGGAAGAAATAATGCAGTGAATGTTTCAATACATCTCACTTTTTCCTCGCCTTGGTCTGAAGATGTAATATATCCGGTCTATCTCTCGGCCAAAGTCGGGGGCAACCTCTTATCCCGATGGTCCTCAAGTGAATCTCCAAGATTTTTTGCTCTCAGTAGAACCACCAAGCGATGGTTTCCTCTCCTGGCGCACCTTCCCATTCTGGTTGCATCTGGCTTCGCTAGGCTTCCACCAGGGTCAGCCCTTTAAAGCAGGTTATATTCACCTTAAATTATTTTCAACTGGACCTTCCTTCCCAAACAAACCCCCCCAATACAAACATCGATTACTTTTCAACTCATATTCTTCCAATTTCACCTTCCTCCGCACTCTGCCGACCAAACTCCGCAAATCCCACTTCACTTTTCAACTTTCTTCTTTTCTTTCCTCCTTTCCCTACCTCACTCATCTGTCGAACGAACTCTTACGACCCAAACCAAAAACATTATTGGATTTCTCTTTTATTCCTTTTCACTTCTCTCAACTCCATCAAACAAACTTGGACAGTTCTCAAGCAATTCGTCATATCCCCTCCGGCCTCTTCCCAGCTCTCCAACTTTTCTCAAAGAACATCTTCTTTTCTTCAAATCACCGCGAGAATGGCCGTCACAAAGATCTCTCGAAGCTCTCGCAGCCAGGCTGGTCCTGGCCGCGATCTTCAACGACGAACCCGTTCGACATCTCGTTCTCTGCTGGCCAGGAACGGTAAGCAAGCCTCGCACCCTCTACTGATCCAGAAAAAAAAGATCGAGAAAGCTGACGACCAAAAGCGGCCAACCAAAAGAAGACCATCGCCGAGCGCCGCAACCGCTATCTCGCGGCTCTGTTCATCCCGGCTCCCTCGCCCGTTAAACTCAGGCCGGTGACGGACGACGACGGCTCGGTCACCTCCTCTGGCGAGCTCCCCGACTTCTCCGAGATGCCGTTCAGAGACCCCACTCCACTGGTCAAGAGTCCGAGGATCTTGATCTCCACCCAGACGTTCAGATGGGTGAAGACAAGGGAGGAAACTTGGCTCAAGGTGCCGGCACCAGCCAAGAAGAGCCGTATTATACTCCGGAGGAGGGGGGCGAGGACGCAGAAGAAGTGAGCTTGGGAAGGAACGTCACGGCTTTACGACGCCTGTTTTGCCTGTTTTCTTCTGGCTGTTGAATTTGCAATTTGGGAGGATATCAGAGGCGTTGGAGGCCGGACTGTACCAATGAGTACACCGGGAGCATGATACCACACACCCATAAATGGAGGACATCGCTGGACGATGATTCCTGCCAAGAAATTCCGGGAACAATAAGAGATCCCTTCACGACAACTTTGCTTTGGCTTCGTGACACTTTGTTCCTTTCCAAGTCAGGTGACCGATTGAACGAATCAACCTCCGACTGAGGTGAACTGGAAGGGAGCTGAGAACGTACGTTGTGATAACCTTCTAGAGTAATCTTTCTGTTGGCCTCACTTCGAATTACCTATCCCAGCATGCCCGGCAGATGATTTACCATTCAATTGAGGCAGGAGCGAAATTTCATGTCTCACACGCCTCGAAAAAGGCAGGAGCTACCATTCCCATGGGGTAATGCTTGGTACCTACCTACCTAGGTAGTGTACCAGACCACCGAACATACGTCCAATATCCAGAAAAAGAGCATAAATGTAGAGACATCTTCAGATGTAGAAGACGCCAGGCAAAGGGGATAGTTGACCCAGAAGTCTCGGGTTGTTGACCACATCTCTAATCAAGAAAGGCAAGACACGGCATACATGTGCGCTATCAACTGGCGACCCGAGAGCTTCGCTATGCTGCCAACCGACGCAACATGCAAATATAGCATCTTCAGTGCCACCGCCAGCCGGATTCCACAAACTCCTTGGCTCAGTCACTCAAACCAAAGAAGTAGAACCAATATTACGGGATCGAAGGGTCAACCCGACGTAGGGCCGAGGTCGACGAGCCTCGTCGCAAATCGCCAAGGCGGCTTGTAGTTGACAGCTCTGGCCAGCCGTCGACGAGGGATTACATATTACCGGCCAGGACTGGGCTTCAAAGCGCCAACAACCTATTACCCCCCCACCCCCTCCTCGGTAGAATGCGGAAGGGTAGACGCCGGGTTCATGCATCAGCCAAGCTGTCTTCCCCAGGCAGGTATTACCCACTGGAGAACATTTCCCCAACCATCCAACGGGTATTTCGCCTCGAAACCCTGAGAAGCTTATCTTCTTCATACGTACCGCAGTTCCCCCACTCCCTCTCGCGAGGCAGCGCCGGTCGTTCATGTGAGAGAGGGGAAAAGAGCTCTGGATGCACGAAGGGTCGTACGAGAAAAGTGCGTAAGTTCTTCGGCATATGGGTACCGAGAAGATGTGTGAAGGGAGGGGGGGTAAAGCTGAGAGGAACTGGGCTCGTGGATTGGATAGAATAACCTCTCAACAAGAGGAAGCTCGGGATTGGTAGGACGCAGATCCGGCGGGTCGGGTCGAGGATTCTTCGGACGAGGATTGCTTTGGGGGGTGTGGGAGGGTTTGCGTACTCGTCGCGCAAGACTGACGGCGACAAGGGCTTGTTAGCTATCGTACAATGTCAAGCTGTCATGGCGGAGGACCGGGCATCTGCGGTGCAGTGCTGCTGAGACCAGCCGCGTTGAACCTTCTTGTTGGGAATCCGTCAGCCATGTACGGGATAATACACTCGAGAGAGCAACCCCGCGACCGCGGGTCTGTAATGATGACTAATAACCCTATCCCGGCCACGATGTTTCTAGTACACTTCCTTGGTCCAGGCGTCCTCCACACTGGCTGGTGACAGTCTTCGCGTGGTGTGCACGTTGAGCTTCAATGACTCGCTGATGCAAAACCGTCTTGTCTCGAACGCTGGGCGACGTCAGGTCGCCCGGGACTGACCTTGAGCCGTCCCGCGCTGAATAGGAGGACGAGGAGCGAGGTTGACGTAGTGGATTCCACCATCTACGTAGTGGCGGGACGGTTGCTCCACCGAAGATGAACTGCGGGGTGAGATTGTCACTTGTCGTTCGACTTGCGTCCATCTTGCACCGTTGCGTGGGGAATAAGGGCGGAGCCTTGAATCCTGAGATTGAACGTCCTTGATATGAATCATGGTGAGCGGACTTGCAGGTCGCAGGGCACCCCGAGGTAAGCGTGTGGTTACAGCGGATGCACCGGTACTGATACAACTGGCGAAGACGGGCCAAGCGACGAGCCGAGTCTAGACAGTGCGTTGAGTCGTGGGTAACTGCTACCTCGACATCGCTCTTGTCGAAGTTACCAGCAGGTGCCGAGCCATCTCGGTGGATAGTGATCCGTGTCATGAAAAACCAGCGGCATGAGCTTGGAGAGAAGATAGTAGTCTCAACCTCAGAAGGCAAAAAAAGTAAGCGCTTGCCTCCGGGGCAGCCTAGCATCCGTCAAAGAGCAAATACTGTGTCACGAAACCTCAGCAAGAAGCCGTACACCCCTATTCGATGTTCCTTTGCAGGAGAAAAGACTAATTAGTCAGGAGGCGAATCCTATCTTACCTTACCTCAGCTGTAGGCGTACGGCGAAGCCAGTCCTTCGGTAACCTGTCGAAACCACGGAGGGCACTGTAGGGCAGAGCGGCATGGTAGTCGGCCGAGTAGGATTGCCCGCTCGATCTGGAACGGTGATAGGACGGACTACGCAGCCGATGTTGCCTGCAATTTCCTCGGAGCCAGTCGGTCATCGCGGGCAAGGAGCAGACGGGCCAGGCTCAGGAACATGAAAGTAGAGAGCGGGAATACAGTCGAGGGCGACAAGCTGTAGTGAGCTGAATTGAGCTGCAAAGCTCGTGTTGCCGAGTGCGGGTGCAAATATTGCCCTGTTGCGTAGACACGACGGGTGGCAGTGAAGCCAAGGGGCGAGAGGGAGCGAAGAGGAAAACCAATGGCGGGGCCGTCCCGAGACATCTAGACTCTGCCGGCGGTTCCTGGCGTGACTCCCAGTCAGAGGCATGCAGAGCGCCAGTATTTCATTCGTAGGTAGGTCCGGGAAAAGACTGAAACCGATGGAGGGGTTTTGGGGGCTGCTGGGTGGACTGGCAGGAGGACACCGGCGCGTCGTAGTGCATCGCAGCACGCATTCGAGCAGAGCCCCCTTCTTGGCTCGGCAGGGTTATCTGTTCTTCTTGTTGTACGGAGTACTGCGCTGCAGGTATGACTGGGAAAAGCAAGGCGCTAAAAGGGGGTTCAGCAACTTTGATAGCCATTGCAAGGCAATACCTCGTTCCAGGCTGACGTTGGGTTGGTCACTTTGCCGTCGTCTTGAGTCATCCCCCCCTCACTCACTCGTGGTGGAGTCCCGTCCGTTCAACCAACCCCGCGGCTCGCCCGCTTCTCGTCATGGGTGGACTGTCCCACTGCATGCGGGGGGTTAGCACCCCGAGGAGGACTCCATGGCCGGCGACGGGGGAAGTCATGGCATCGCCCGCGATACGACCGTGCCGAGCATCGAATTCCTTTTTGTACCTTGGGCAAGGTAACACAGTACATCACAGCACAGCACATGTGCCTGTCCAGCTGATGGTTCAGCCCCGGGCTGAAAACCAAAGATTGGGCGATTGGTTGCGGCTTAAACCTCGCTCAAACAGACGGTGACTGAACATTCCTTCCACGGGTTGCTCGGCCCGTTCTAGAAAGCCATCTGGAACATTGCGACATGCGAGGCGGTCACCAAGCAAGCCTAGCCGAAGTAGGTGCGATGGAAGACGACACCTGTCCCGGAGAGGTGTGCTTTAGCTTGGGGCGAGGGTACAGGTGGTTCTTGCGACAAGGAGCGGATATCAGGTGCCTTTAATCCTTGGGTTAGGAGAACTAGACAATACCCAGCTATGTGTCATGGGTTGGGGGTGCCTCAGATACCTGACTGAGGGGGGAGTAGAAGAGCGGGGACGATGGGAAAAGGAGGAGGAGGAGGAGGAGTAGGAGGAGTAAGGGGACTGAGAGCCTGGATGCTGGGGGAGAAGATTGCCGATGAAAGATGCAAATGCCTGTGCCGCCTCCAGTCGAAAGTCGTGTCCGTGATAAAGAGCCCAGAGCAGCCCAGACCTGACCACGGGCTCGAAGTTGATTTGTGGAATGGAGTTGGTGTTGACCTCGACAAGTATTTTGGTATCATCTCGAAAAATTTAGGTACGAGTTGACTGCCAAGGTCTCCACAGACAAAGTACAAAGTATTTCCATCCGGCTTGGAGGTCTCTCGGAGGCGCTGAACAGGGCATACCGAGCTGATGGCGGCGGGCTAGAAGGGCCGCTTACTGGCTCTGCCTCCTAAACGGAAGGTACCTGGGTGCCTACGGGGCGACAAGTTAGTAGGTACAACCCCACTGTACCTATGTACCTCACCTGCCTGCCGTACCTAGTCGGCTGCTTCGCCATTATTCGAATTGGGCTCTCTGGTTGGACCTCTCACCACCGTAAGGCAGGAACCGAGGGGAGAGTCGTCGTCAATGAGCTTGCCTTTCTCGAGTGGCCTAGGCGAAGTATTTGACCTGACCTCTGGTAATCAGATATCGACCCGAGGTCTCTCCAGTGTCGAGCTTCCCAGCATCGTACGGATACCTATCCGGACTTGCCTACCTACCTAGGTAGGTACATACTCACTTTCACTTGTATTTTGGTATCTTACATAGTGTCGCCTTGAGTCTTAGGTAAGGCAAAAACAACGCCTTGACTTTCGCCTCCCACCACGTTTTCGAGATTCGTACCTCGTCTCGCCCACTTCATCTTGCCCAAATCCAACAAGATACGAATACCTCTCCGTACTTTGACTTCAATATTACATACCCTGACGGCCAAGGCATTGGATTTCCACGGCTTTGCGCTACCAACAGTCTTTTCTTTTCTTTTTTTTTCTTCTTCTTATCCCATTGCTCCCTTTCTCAGTCCTGATAATATAACTCGGCGACCTCACCTCCTCATCTGGGCAGCAGTCATCGAAATCCCCCACTTTGCCTCGCTTCGCCTCGCCTCCACGCCCAGTGTCGTCCCCCTCACCTTGAGCCTGACTCCGACTTTTTCAGGTTCCCAACATCGGGTCTCCGTACGAACCTTCCGCCCGCGGTGCCACTTCACGATCCGCCCGCTAAGACGGCCGCGTTCTCACTGGACAGCCGCATCGCAGACTTCCTGGCGCATTCGGCCCTTGGGCTATAATCTTCTTCCAGTGTCCACCGCGCTGCGCTGCGCTGTCGCCGCCGCCCCACTCCCTCACGACTTTCGACCTGCCACCTCCCTGACGACCAGAGTGCGCCCAATGCCAACCAGTCTGGAGTAGCCAACAAGCCGCAATAGCAGCTAGGTAGACCAGCAGGCCTCACCTGGACTCGCTCGCGATTTCCCCTCTCTTCCCTCCACCCACCTGCATCCACTCCCACCACGCACACACCACGTCCCGAACTCCTCACCGTGGTGCCGTCGTCAACTGCCTATACCTTAGTGGGCAGTGTCCGATTTCACTCCAAGGCCACTCCCAACTTCTCACGCCCCTCCGACGGCGAAGGAAGAAAAAAAAAAGTCTCCAATCCCACCTCCAAAAAAATCACGACACCTGCACACCACACCGCACCTGCCGACTTCTTCCTAACTCAATCAACCACGACCAATACGATCGACGTCTCTACCACCATTATCACCACCGCGACGACGACGTCTCCAAACCTGCGACTGCCGTCTTATCCAGCAGTTTCCGCTCAGCATTCGCATCTGCAAATCCTCCACAGCGCCGCGATATCTCGGCCTGTTTTGACGCCCACCACGGATTTGGGCCTCTGCCTCGACTAGGCCTTTCACCTTCAACGCCCTCCCTCAATTCCATCTACGGCCAGTCAGGAACCATGTCTGGCTCCGAGGGCGCACATGCAAACACGAGCACCGGCGGCTTCGACCTGTTGAAGCGGGCGACGCAGAAAATGATGATGTCAGGCCCAACTCCCAAGTAAGTCCAAATTTCTTCTTTGGTTCTCTTCTTGCCTTGCCTTGATTTTTACTCTCCCCTGCCCGCTTGGGCTGATGATAGCTCCGCCGTGTGTACCTGATTTCTACTCATTCTGGCCGCTCCTGCCATTGCCTCTTTTTTGTCTCACGCTTTCCCCGTCCTGTCTTTGGACATCTCATTTCACCAGTCGATGGCCGGCGTGGACGCAAGCTCTTTCTTGTCCAAGCTGGAAGGCACGCTAAGTAGCTCGCCTCCCTCTGCCCGGCTTGAGTTATGACGCTCTACGCCGATTCGCTTGATATTGGCCGAGACGTCGCTTTTCTGATTGGTCTTCACCCCCCCGACCGGTTTGTAGTCCAGCCATTCCCCAAAGTTGGAGGGATAGTTGCAGACTTAAAAATTGGTTCGGGTTCTTCATGGCCTTGTCGCTTCTACATGTCCTTGGTTCTTGGCCCAGCCGCCACCCGAACCTACATGTCATTGGGAGCTTCATGGCCAGCCCTTGGTGACAGACAACCTGGAAAGGAGTGGTGGTGGTGTTGCCTGGACCGATGCTGGAGCTGGAGCTGGAGCTGAAGCTGAAGCTGAAGCTAGAGCTCTAGAGCCGGAGTCGGCCCTGGGTTCTGGATCGGACCCCTGGCAATAAGCCTCTCTCCTCAAAGGTTGTCCCCTTCTTGCGGCATGTTTTCGCGGCACACACATGCTACCCAAAAGCGTGGCCATGGACGGGAGGTGCGGCCGACATCGTTAGGGTGAGCTTTTTGGGACAATGGGAAGGGTGCTTCCCGCAGTTGTAGCTTCCTTCCCACGTCTGACGCTGTGTGCTTGGAGGACTGGAGTTCCCCATTTGGCTAGTGCCAGTGGCATCAGACTGCCGTCAACGGCCTTTCCTGTCCTCCGTCGGAAGGGTACTTTCCCAAGACGATCCCGGACGGCATCTAGACGCTGTAAGCAGACCGAGCCCAGCCGGCGCCTCTTCGTCCTTGCTGCTCCTGGTGGCTCTCCTTCTCTTGCTCCTGATGCTGCTACTTCTGCGTCGCGTTTGCATTTGCGTATGCGTATGCATCTGCAGTGTTCCTCCTCCTCCTCCGCCTCCACCTCCTCTCCCGGCCTTGCTCCCGCGCCTCTTGCCCCCTTCTAGCTCGATTCCCCATCCTGCTTGAAGGGTGGCCAGCGGTAGCACAAGACGGTGTCTTGTTCCGCCAAAGGGAGGGACCCCCGCGCGCCCGTTCTTCTGGCGCCGGTCAGTCTTGAAGGCTTAGGTCGTGGATATCCTCGCCGTCCTCCTCCTTCCCCCCCCCCCTTCGCCTCGTGCTGCGAGACCGTGTCGCCTGCGCTGCGCGGACGCATCCAGGCGGCCCCCCACACACGAATCCAGCCTCTTGCACATGCAAATCGTTCCGTTACCCCTCGTCCCATCCCTTCCCCCTGCTTACCCACCTGAACTTGAGCTGTTTGGCCTGCTCTTGCCTCTCCCTAGCACCAGTCCCCCAGGCCTGGCGGCGGTACGGGTGCCGTACCGTACCGCACCGTAGGTACTTGTACCACCGTACCATACCTGCATACCACCACCACCACCACCACTACCCCATCCCCATCCCACGCCTACCGCCTACCTGAACCCTTCGTTCGGCCGCCAGTGCGGCGACGACGCTAAAAAGATTGCGGTAACAACAGCCCTGACTGCCAGAGCCAGAGCTTGTGCAAGTGCTGCAAAGGGCGGCTCATCAAAGTTGAAGCCTGACTCGCCCACCACCAAGCGGCGGCGGCAGCGTAAGCAAATAGCATGAGCATGAACGTGAGCATGAGCATGAGCGTCGGTCACTACCTTAGCGGCAGTGGTATCAGCAGTGGTACCAACAATTCGCGGGCTTGATTCCACCTTCAACTCGTCCCTTTCACTCCTCGTCGTCTCTGTTCTGCCTGCACTGCACTGCCCTTTCCCCCCCTCCTGCGTGCCCAGCATTCTGCCCCGCCATCTTCCTCACCACAATCCCCTCGTGCGAGCGAGACCAAATCAACGCGGGGCGTCTTCGGAACGAAGAAAAACCCACTTCATCCGTTTTCCTACTCGACCACTCTTCTCTTTGGGCACTTTGCATCATCCGCCAAAAAAGAACTACCCGGCTAGCTTTTGCGACGGCATCCTTGCTTCCACCCGGCCAAAGAGGTCGAGAAAAAATTTACCCGTTCTTTTCCGCCGTGGACGGACAGAGAGCGTCTCGTACACTATCCGTACCCTTTTGGCAATCGTCCTCAGCAAACCAGCCGTCGACTTGGCAGCCGTCATGAGCTAATAGCTCCTTATCCCAATTTGCCTCCGCTTTTCGCTTGTTCGCTTCGCGCGTTGTTTCTCTCCCCCTCTACCGTGCTATCTATCTATCCGCAGCTTCCATGCTTTCGCGCCCTTGCCGACGCCGATAATAATGAGTCTCACCGTTGACCACAGAAGCAGGTCCGCCGCCGCGGCTGAAGATGATGGAGCGGATCAAATCGGCTTCGACACGCCCCGCTCCGGTGTGGCGACCCCTCAGCCCGACCTACATGACAAACGCCTGCCGGGCATCATGAGCTACTTCGGCCAGGTTCGTACAGATTCTATTCACAATTCTGTATCTGCCCCTGTCGCGTCGGATTCAATGCGATGCCCGTCTATTTCCGGTCCCTCAGCCGAAGAAGTCGAGAAGCCGGGGAGGACCTTTCTTGTCAGCTCGACGGTTCCTGCTGCGCCTTGTGGCGATTCTGAACCAACATCCCCTTCTGCCCCTTGCCCCGGAGCGCCGCTCTCGTCACAACATACTGCATCCAAGGCACTGGCGAGTACCCACCAGTATCCCACTCCGCCGCTATCACGACGGTCGTCGATGGGACGTCCCAAGAGACGTTTATCACTGTTCTACGGAGACGGACGGTCCGCGGCGTCATCATCTGCGCGACCACTGCTCCAGCACAGCTCCTCAGACTTTCCGACGAAGAAGTGCCGCAGTCTTACCCTCATGTCTCAACCCTCAAGCATGGTCACCACTTCGGTCGTCCATGCTCATCACATATCCAACCCCAGCCTTCCCAATCCCACCACACCAATGTATCCCGCCCACTCTCAGATTGGTTCAGCCCAGGAAGCCGCTTTGTTTGACAAATCTTCCTCACTTGATCAGCTCAGGAGGCTAACACAAGTTGCGGGCATCAAGAGCGGACCGCCAACCCCCACCAGGGCGCTGTCGGCTGCGCAGCCTTCTCAGGAGGAGCGTTCGAGCTCCAAGAGGAGCAGCAATGAAACCGTGCCTCCTAGTGGCACCCAGACCCCCAGGGGCTCTACCGGTGCTCAGGTCCCCGCGGCGAGGGGCAAGTTGACGATCAAGATCATTGAGGCAAAGGGCTTGAGGCGCTCCAGGGACCCCTACGTTGTGGCCGTTTTTCAAAGAAGCGAGCTCATCTCGGGAGGTCCGCAGTCGTTCGAGGATGAGGGAGACTTGTTGCCGGCGCCGTCCTTTGGAGGCATTCCGATCCAGAGGCAAGGAAGCGACTCAGGTCGGCCCGCCATGTCTATCCCGATGCGCAGCCGCCAAAGCAGCAACACCAGCATTTCGGACTACAACACGTTCCGCAACAAGTCACGCCGAACATTCACGTGCCCCAAGTGGGACGCCGAGGCAGAATTGTAAGTCGATACTCCTTCTGGGCTGCGCGAGTCACATGCTAACAAACGCCAGCGATGTTGTGGAATCCAACATGTTGGTTGACATTTCGGTCTATGATCACACCGCAAACGGCGAAGAATTCCTCGGCCATGTTGATTTCCAGGCCAACCGAGACTCGAGCAACCCTGTCAGGGGTTGGTTCCCGCTCAAGGGACACGCCGACACGATGGCCGAGAACGCGCCGACCGGTGAACTGCACGTCGAAGCTGTCTATCAGCGAACCGAGAGAAAGCACTTTGGGCCCGAGGACTTCCGGATCCTTAAGCTCATTGGAAAGGGCACGTTCGGTCAGGTGTACCAGGTTCGGAAGAAGGATACCGAGCGAATCTACGCCATGAAGGTTCTGTCCAAGAAGGTCATCGTGCAGAAGAAGGAAGTCGCCCATACGGTTGGCGAGCGCAACATTCTGGTGCGAACAGCGATGTCCGACTCGCCCTTCATCGTTGGTCTCAAATTCTCGTTCCAGACGCCCTCGGATCTGTACCTGGTCACCGACTACATGTCCGGAGGAGAGTTGTTCTGGCATCTCCAGAAGGAAGGCCGGTTCGATGAGCGAAGAGCCAAGTTCTATATTGCAGAACTTATCTTGGCCATCCAGCACCTGCATAACAACGACATTGTTTATCGAGACCTCAAGCCCGAGAACATTCTTTTGGATGCGAACGGCCACATTGCTCTGTGCGACTTTGGACTGTCCAAGGCCAACCTCACGAAGAACGATACGACGAACACCTTCTGTGGAACAACCGAATATCTCGCCCCCGAGGTGCTCCTCGACGAGTCAGGATACACCAAGATGGTCGACTTCTGGTCCCTCGGTGTTCTTGTTTTCGAGATGTGTTGTGGATGGAGCCCCTTCTATGCAGAGGACACCCAGCAGATGTATAAGAACATCGCGTTCGGCAAGGTCAGGTTCCCAAGGGACACCCTATCGCAGGAGGGCCGAAACTTCGTCAAGGGTCTGCTTAACAGAAACCCCAAGCACCGACTTGGTGCGACGGATGATGCGGAGGAGCTGAAGCGTCACCCCTTCTTTGGCGACATCGACTGGGACCTCCTTGCCAAGAAGTTGATCACCCCCCCATTCAAGCCCAAGTTAACCTCCGCCACCGATGTCTCATACTTCGACCCCGAGTTCACCAATGCGCTCGACAACAATGGCTCACTCAATGAGCGGGCTGCAGCCCTGTCAAAGGGATTTGCCACATCAACACCCCTCTCACCATCTGTCCAGGCCAATTTCCAGGGCTTCACATTTGTTGATGAGAGTGCGCTCGACGATCACATGAGGGATAAGAACCGATATGATGACGAAGAAATGCACGACTCTCACCACCAAGACGATGATTGGGACGACCTCGAAGACATGAACCACAGGGGCAACCGGATGAGCGGCATTGTACGGACAACCACCAATGATGAGCAAATGGTTGGTGGTGGCCACTTTGACGTTTAAAGGGATGTGTCATCGCATTGGGTCTCCCTTTCCCTTTTTTTGGTTCTATTTTGAGGACAAGAAAAAGTTCATCACAGCCTGTTTCCTTGCAAGCAAAAATACGCGGTCATCGTCATCATCACGAAGTCAAAACGAACATTCATGGATTCAGTGCATACGGGCGGTTCATTATCTTTGAATGTGATAATTAAGGGTGTAATCGGCACTGGCGTTTTTTTGGGCTGAGCAATGACCCTTCGGATCCTGGATCGGCCCTACAGAATGCTTTTCAGCTGACCGAAGCAGTTTTCACAAACAATATGCTTCTCTGATGAGACTCTGGATACCAAGGGGTGAGAAGGTCTTTCCTCCATACATTGGTTTGGCCACCTCTTTCACAATGTCGTCTGGCTCTCTTCATTTTGCATGCATGCCCTTTTTTCTCTTCTTTTCTTTTGTTTCCCCCCATTCCCCGAGCCACTACAGGGCTGTTCTCGTACAAAGAAAACTTTGACGAGCATGTTTGGGCGACATCCACCATACTCATATCACTCAGGTGGGACGCTTGGAGAGGATATTTCCACTATGCAGGCAGCAGTTGCTGCCCTTGGAGACAACTCTTTTGGGGTCGATGGGTCTTCATTTAGGCCCGACGAACGCGAGAGGAGGGACTGGAGAGATGGATCTGGACATGGCCAGAGAGAAGTACTTGCTTGGGGAGTAGCCCCCGAGGATGAAGACGAGGGAGAACGGTAAACAGGCACCGGCGATGTGCTGGTCTGCCTGTAGTAATTAATTAGCCAATAACACCGTTCCTTCGTATGCAAGATATTCCGCCTCTTGTCGATATGTGACACCAAACAGCCTCGGCCCGTGGACCGTGGTGTTGTTGTACGTGGTGGATGCAGGAAAGTCGAACATGTGAGCGAAGTGAGCATGTGGAAACCCCCAATCCAAGCAGAGTCGGCGGGGTGGCTGGCGCATGGATGGTCCAGGTGTTAGTTAGAATCCCCACACCCAGAGGATCTCTCTCTTTATTTGTTGTGATGGGAATAGGTCACTGTTGCTGGACCGACCGCATTGACGGCAACAACTCAGTATGACTCCTCCAGAGATGTTGCTGTCATGCGTCGCGACCCGTGGACCACCGCAACATGCGACTTGACAGTGAGGGACGCACCCGAGCGGACCTGGGTATATTTTGACATGAGGGCAAGCTGGAGGGGGAGCTTTTCGTATTGCGTGTGAGATGGAGATAACAAAATGGTGGTGACCTTTCGCAGGCTCGTCGGTGTCATGTAGGTAGGTTTGTTCCGGAACATTCCGGGTCCACATGCCTTCCACTGTGTATTTGTTGCCCAGCCTGCGGCGATGGATCAAGAGAACTTCGACATGTGCTTGGAGTCGATGACAGTCCTACATCCGTTGCGGGGTCTTGGGTGGGCGAGCACACTTTGAAAGGGGCAGCATCTCCAGGATATGGAACAAGACACGACCAGTACACGGGTTGAGTGCATGCTGATAGCAATTCCTAGCCAGCGAGGTTAAGTAGGACAATATACACGGGATTACTACCTCCCAGCACACCCTTCCCTCGACTTTCACACCCAATGCTCTCTCCCTCTCTCTCGTTCGTCATCGTCCCCACCTCCACCATGCTCCTCAATACACGCAGCACACCTCCCCTTTCCTTCGGTCCGTCGGCAGGCGGCAGATTACAGAATCCATAAGCTCCGAGCCGAGGAAAAGCACTTTTTCGCCCGGTTCGAAAGCCTCAAGGATTGGGAAAATGTCTTTCGGTCGGTTGACTTTCTTTTTTGGAAATTGTTTCGTCTGGACGGCGGCCATCCTCACGGGATATATCGGGAAAAAATTCGAAACGGGGCGACGCTTAGTGGTGAGCCTCCTCCTCGTCCTCCTCGATCATGAGCCAGTCGCGCTGGACGGGCGCACCGTCGGCGGCGACGGCCGAGGCGTCCTGGCCCTCAACCTCGACGGCCATGCTCTCGTACTCCTTCAGGCTGGCGGCGAGGTCGGCCTCCTCGGGGGACTTGGGGGTCTGGGGGATGGAGAAGGTCTGGACCTGGCCCTGGGCGTCGGAGTCCTTGACGGGGGTGGGCTTGTAGGCCTTGAGCTCCTTGAGGTAGAGCTCCTGGACGAAGTCGGCTGTATCGGGTGATCGGAGGTTAGTTATCGTTCGGATCAGCTAGGCGACGGCGAGGGGTTGTGGTGTGCGGGCGCCGCGTGGGGAGAAGGGCAGGTGAAGGGCATGACGATGTCTGATTGCTTATCGATATCGGTTTGGGATGGGGATTATGCGTGGTGATTGTCGATGATTGTCGATTGATGATGATTGATATCGTCACCCACGGCGCGGGCGCCCAGCTTCGGAGCTTGCCTCCCTTGGCCGCGCCGGCAATCGGAACAAAGCCACCCCAACCCATCACCCGACCAACCCCCTTGCTCTTTCGACAATTGCGATCGGGAAAAGGACGACGAAACTGAAAAGGGAATTACGAACCTCGTCGCGAGACCGTGGGGGCGATGAATCCCCTCATCTGGACGGCGCTGGGCCTCGCCAGGCGAGTGACAGCCGAAGCGGCGCGCTGTTGCCCTCACGTCAGTTTTTTTCTCCTCTCCTTCCCGTCTGCCGCCGACCGACCGGCGGCTACGCAATCATTCATCACGGGGGCGGCGAACGGGCAAAAACTCACAGTGGCTCTGGACAATTGGACGAGCATCTTGAATGTGGGTGTGGCTGGCTCAATTGGGAGAACGACACCGGGGGGGAAGAGGGTGAGGGCGGTAGGGACGTGGTTGAGGGTTTTGTACGGGACGTAAAAAGCTGGAGCGGATGAGCCAGCAAGCCGGCTGGAGCGCAGTGATCACCGCTGCAACTAGATGCCTCAGGCTACTTTTTTCACGCTACTGGAAGGCTCTCGCCATCCCCACTCCACGTCCTGCCTCCCTCTCCACTCGCGCGGCTCGGGGAAACGCAGGACACTGGACTCTGGAGAGAGGAACTGGTGGCGGGACTGACATCACGTGATGGTTTCCGGGTGGGTAGGAACACTGAAGTGACTTTTACGTCGGTACTACGTAGTATTAGTGTGCACACCGCAATTCAATCCCACCTACCACATGAGCTCACTCTGAGCGTCCTTCAGCGATGTTCATCGGCAGCGCGATTTCTGGCGACTATTCTGCCCGCAAAAGCACGGTTTCGTCAGTCGAGGGACCGACCACCGACATCATAGACCCCTAGCGGCGCCGACACCAGCGTTTAGATCTGCTTGGCCTAAGCTCCTCCTGATCTGGCTACCTTACAGCTCAATCGTCCTGTTTTGGGTATGACCTCACCGATACAGACGACGGCTATTTTCGTGGCATCCCATCGTCTTTCATCATCTGATAATTATCACACAATAGGTTTTGTAGGATCGATCTCTGAAATATGTCACTCTTCGGCCACTGAGGGGACAACGTTGGTAAAGTGGTCAAGTGATCATGAATTCGTATCATACCCTCGCCGTCTTCGAGGTGATGTCACTACCCAACGCCTTCAAACTCCTGACTGTAAGAGCAAGTAAGTGCCGCATGTTGCACCACGATACACCATCAATTTCCCTCCAAATAACAAGCAAGAAACCCAACAAGTAAGACATGCTGCCATCTGCCCTGTCTTTGTCGTCTCCCTGATAAAGATGCTTGAGCGGTCGGGCTGCGCTAGGTACTCGTCCATTCTATTTCTTTTGGCGATAGGGGATGCGCTGCTGCGACTCGGAAGACTCATGGCTCTGCTCGTGCTTGATGCGCGGGGTACTGCGCGTCTCCCCCCAGGCCGCAGCTCCGAGCCACATGACACCAAGGACGGCAGCAACGACGGAGTATGCGATGACATATCGGTTTGGTGTGTTTGCGAGTTGAAGACCCAAGCCGCCGTTGACAATGCCGATAATCATCAGTGACCTTCCGTACCAGATGTGGACGTGGCTGACAACACCACGAGTCTGGAACTTCTTGTAGTACGCATGGTGGGCGTATCCGAGGAAGGGTTGGATGGCCAGCAGCGCAACGACAACCGTACCGAGTAGGGTATGTGTTTGCGCAAACAGCTACAGGCACCTCGAGTCAGCTTACGATCCTGGGAGGTCGAGGTCTGCACATGACCTGGAGGAAGAGGGTTCCCTGTGTTTACGAAAGAAAAAGCAACTCACGTAACCGTTGTCGCGGGCGTAGGCATAACCGGTACCGAAACCAACCCACATCAGGGCGAAGGCAATGGACTGCCACACGGCGTGTGCCATCCACTTGCCCACCAGAGGCATGAGAATGGCGCCAAGAGGGTAGAGGGCAACGAAGACGATCGACATTATAACGCCGTGGGCAAGGAGGATGGCAGACTTGCCGCCACCACCGCTAAATACAACGCCGCCGCTGCCACCGCTGGTAGAGCCGCCGCCGCCGCTGTTTCCATTGCCGTTTCCACCACCATTCTCCACGACCCCGTTCGCGAAAGGGTTGCTATCGGTCTGGACGGTGGCCTGGCTGAGGTCGAGGCTGAAGCTGGTGTGGTCATCGTGCTGCTGAATGCTCTGGCTATTGCTGGCCGAGTTGATGGCGCTGCCGGCCTTCCAAGCCGCGATCCAGGAGCTTGTGGCCGAGTTGAGGGACATGGAGCCGCTGCTCCAGGACGCGCAGTTGGTGCAGAGGACGTTGGCGGTCATGCGACCATCGGACACACCAGAGCCGGCGAGTAGCTTGAGATCGGCACCGTTCGAGTCTACCTGAGGCATGTTGTGGCCACGCGCGGTACGGGGGCTGATGGTGACGTTGCCGTTGCCGTCGGTGTACATGATGAACATGTTGGAGTTGGACATGGTCGAGCCGGTGGCGAGGGCAACCCATTGATAGCTGGTAGGGGCCGTCATCTGGAAGTAGAGGTTGCCAGTGCCGGAGCTGGAGGCAGCCCGGGGAACGGCGACCTTGAAGCAGATGTCATTGGGGCACGCCTGAATCGGATCGGCGGAGGTAGTTGTCGCGTCTGTCGAATGGTTAGATACAAGACCAGCGGGCGGCTTGGGCAGCATGAAGCTCGTGGCAGAACGTACAAAGCGCGGCTGCCAAGGCAGAAACTGAGAAGGCCTTCATGGTAACTGGCAACTTCAGGTGAGGATACTAGCCGACGTTAGCAACGAAAACTCAAGACCCGAACGGCGGCATCTTTGACGAGACACCAACAGTGAGGGCTCGGGGCTATATGAACGAGAAGAGTCGGGGTGGAGACGGCACCAGAGTATCACTTACGTCTTTGTGCGTTTGTCTGAAGGGAGGCTCCGGGGTTGTTGTTGAAGTGGCACGGGAGTATGAGACGAGGTGGAAGGTGGAAGGGGGGGGGGGAGCTCCGGGTTCTTATGAACAAAACTTGGGGTGCGCGACGGCAAGCCAGCTCCGTGTGGTACCTAGTGATGGCGGAGGTGCGGTACGGAACCAAGTTCAAAGCGCAACGCAGCGGAGTAGTCGCGGTGGCTTTGCTTCTTCCCTGCTGTGTGCCAACCGTTTTGCTATGATTTGCGTTCAATGGCACTTGCTTCTCGATCCCCACGTCGTCACCCAAGAGATCTTGGCGAGAGAAGGGCAATGTCTTCAGACACTAGCACAAAGTCATCTCGTTTCTCTGGCTTCTCGCGTCGGTTCCGGGTGTCGGGCCCCGGCCCTGGCTCATGCCATCCTCATGTTCTTGCGTCCCCCCCAATTCGCCTCACACTACTTCTTGGCTTGGGGGAGTGCGGCCAGCGGCCCATTTCTCTCTGACAGTAGAGCCACACAGGGGATGTCCCCTGGAAGACTCGCAACCCACGCATGAGATGCTTGTTGGCCGGCTGCAGGCTCTATCGGATACACACGCCATGGGAGTATCAGACCTGTGTCGGCGTGCATGGTGTTAGTCGGGATTCGAGAGAAGCCCCAGAGAAGGCTAGGGATCAGCGTACGTACGCCGGCATACCTCAGCTAGACACAGCCACGAAGCCCAGAAGTTGTCAGAGGCTTGAATACCACGCTGGTCTGCGAAGGTCGCAATGTGAAGTGACTTGCGGCGGGCGTGGGGCATGGAGGAGACATGGACCCGCGTCGACGGACCCGGTCGGTACAACACGTTCCCCCGGGCCAGCAAAGCCTAAAAAATGGGTGGGGAGACTAATCATCTTTGGTATGTATCCGCACTTCCTTGCCCCTGGCGCCTGGCCTGGTCATAATTTTGGCTCCTTGCAGTGTGTCTTGGATCTCATCTGCTACCCTCTTTTAGGGTGTCACACAGAATCGTGGCGAACGTGATTGGATAACCTCGAGTACCAAGTCGACCGAGGCCCCGATGCTAGAGGGCTGTGGCCCAGGACAAGCCGGCGCTCTGGGATCTCAGTTTGACTTGGCCGGGGTCCTGCTGCAGCTTCAGTAACAGCAACAGCTAGAAGAGAAGCTGGAGCTGAAGCAACTGGCGCCGTCGAGGCCCTATCGTTCTCTCGGCGCGAAAGCAACTGCTAGAGAATGCCATGAGAATGATTTTCCTTTCACTTGCCCCCTCGGGGAGGTGCAGGCACGCATGCGAATAATGAGATACCGCTTGTAGCATAGAGGAATGGAGGTACACTACCAGTAAGGGTCCGGGCCGGGAGCATCCTGGCGGCAGATGGCGGACTCTTAGGTAGGTGGGATTGGGCAAGTTGGCATGCGGCTTTTGAATTTTTTATTGTTATTTTCTGACTTTCCCCTTTCGCGATGGCTATTTTCTTCCCTTTTTCTCGGTCTGAACTCTATTAACGAGATGAGGAGGACACGAAAAGGGTAATCCAGGTATATCGTGGCATGGCAAGAGCAGCAGGTACACTACGAGAAGGACGAAACGAATCGCCTGGCTGATGGGCATCGATACCCTGCATATGTGCGTGCGTAGTTTGCTGAATACCGAAGCCAATGCCAATGCCAACAAAAGCCAAATAAGAAGAAAGTCAAGGTGAACAGGCCAACCAGCGATCGGGCTGGGCATGGAGCTCAGCCCCTCGGGTGTAAAATGGTGCCGTGCGGGCGGTTGACGAGGGTCTCTGCTGCCGTAAGCCTTGGTCAGAAGGAGAAACAATGTGTTGGAGTCAAATAATTGTCGGACAAACGGCCGGCGAGGTCGCGCAATGACGATGAGGAGCGGCGTACCTACGCAAGCATCCTGTGATAGTTGCTTGGCTATGGATACGGTGGTAGTTGCGTTGGACGAACGAGAAGGAGCCGAAGGTACAAAGGGACACTGAGGCAGGAGCAAACGTGGTGGAACGGAGCACCGATCGCTGCGAAATGATACCTAGGTATAATACCTAGATACCGAGTAAAATGATAAGCGCACATCCCACGGGCAGGAGCGCCCAGATGCCCGCACACTCGCGCCTGCATACTTACGGCTGTGAGGTGATGTACACTGACGGTGCAACCCACAATCCGGATGGCGTGGTCCGGCAGGTGCAGTCCAGTTGTAGGTGCAGATGCGTTTGCTGGTACAGTTACCGCAGGGCGCTTGTCTCCTTACCTCACCTGCTCATGCCTCGGGCAGTTATTCGGACTGTCCTGCCGTCCGCTGCCAAGTGTTCTCGATAGTAGTCTACCGGGGCTGCTGACGAGGCACGTTGCCGCCAAGGAAGGGGCCTGTCTGACGAAGCCGCAGCTTTCGGCATTGCTTTACCTCCCCTGCTGCCGTTGCTGATGACAGCTGCATCTCAGCCCGATTATGAAGCACACCGCCTGATACCATTGACTGCTCGTGTTGTTGGTTGCAACTCATCTGCTTCACAGGGTCGATAATCCCGTCTTCGTTGTTCGAGGAGCCTTCGTTCAGAAGCCGTCAAACTCAACTTTGCAATATCGGTCAACAACAAGTCCCCCGCTGGCCGAGGAATGCAACCATCTTAGCACCGTCCACGTGTGAATACTTGGGCATCATTCCATACCGATTTCCCATCCGACTTTTCGACGCCAGGACGGACGGACGTGCGTAGCTGAAGAGCCTATGTACACGCCACACACATCTAAACAGCAGCTGCAATGTCCGTCGATCAAACCGTCCGACCCTTTCGCCAGCCATCCATCCCGATTTGTCAAACCCGCCCAACTAACACGGCACCAGTGGTCCCAGCGGGATAATCGTGGATCAGCACCAAGGCAGGCCGCGCAATGCTTCTTCTTTCCCGGCCATCATATCGTTCTCTCGATTCTAGACAACGTCCGACTCCCGAGGTTGGCCAAAGATAGTGTAGCAACCTTCCCGCCCAAACCGGCAGATTCGACTTGACCCGGCCGGCTACCCGCGCGCTTTTGACGCCATGTCAAGAAACATGAAACTCTCGTACTGTATGTGCAAGGTGCCTGATCCCAACGACATGCCTATCACCGATTCGTCCGACATTGCACGGTCATTTTCTCGGTTGCTTCTCGTTCTTGGCTTAGGTAATGACGCATGCTGTGAAGTACATGCCGCCTACCGGCGATTCCGCAGAACGGTGCAGTTGCTGACTGGACGTGAAGCCCAAAAGAATACTCTACAGCTCCAGGGCCAAACACCGGCTGACTGGCGCGTCAAAGCTGCAAGCCCGAGCTCAGCCGGCAGGCCGCACGAGTCGGGCATCTCCTGGTAAGGCGCAAGCAGAAGACATGTTGCCGAACAAGTGTGCAATAATGCCAAAGACATACAGAAGCCTCATCACTGCACAGAAGGTATCACGATCTGAAAACAGTAGCATAATTGCGTCACAGTCTGTGGCTCAGGGTTATTCCCCACGCTTTGCCAAGCTTCCCCCAACGACGGCTCGCCAACATCGAACGCCACCAAGCCCCATCCCGGCAGTCGAGGGAGGGCTCCAATGGCAGCAATTGATACTCTGATCTTGATTGCTCGAGTTGAATCGCTGCGCATCATCTCCCAAGCCCGGCCCAGGACCTGTGTGGTAACATTTCGCTGCATATTTCTCCTCCTGAAGGGCCATCCCAAGCTTTTGCAAGTCTTAGATTCGATGGTGTGCGGTGTCGCAGTGGGATGACTGATGCTCTCGGTACGTCAGACGACATTGGACGAAGCCTGAAGGGCAACTCCAAACACACACTGTCACATTGAAGGCAATCCGTAACGATAGGCAAAAGTTACCGAGAGCTTTTGTGGACGAGGACTCCCATATAGCCACACCCGCCATGCCTGGAACCGTTCTGTCGTGGCAGCCATCAGCGAAAAGTCTGTTTGTCCGCCGATCGCCGCTGTCTGTTCTCTCATCACGCCTCGCGAAACAACACCAACTAATACAACAGATCCAGTCGCTTCAACCTCCATGTCCCAATCCGGCCAACGGCGTCCGATGTGGGGCCGCGGGCGGGGACGTCGCCTAGCCGATGTGAGATTGCATGTCCCGTCCTCCCTCCGGGTTGCTGAGTCGCTAGCGAGTCGGCTTAACATTTGTATTGCAACGCTGATTCTGGGCAAAGGCGCAATTGTCGTACCGCCCCGAACATGAGTTACCCCGGCGCGGTCCACTCTGTCAACCGCCGCTTGTCGATATTCGCCAGTGTTACGGATAGCCTTTGCCAATACCTGCACTGGAGGAGGCTGAGCAGCTGTCATTTGACGTTTAAGCTTCATTCAAACGCCGATAAGCCCTAGGAAATTCCAACTCGGCGGGACAATCATCAACCCTGAATCCTTACGCGGACTGCGCTTCGGACATAGGCGCTGTTGGCCAGGCGCTCACGGGGTCCGCAGTCCCCGTCTCTCCGCAAAAGTCCATTCAGCCCTCTTTCTGTACACCTCTGGCCAGCTCACAACACGATCTTGGCTTTTCAGTAAGGATATTTCTGGCAATCACCGAGGAAAGCCAGTCCCGAAATTGATGCCAAGCTCTAATGTGCTTTACTCTGGTTCATGCCAACAAGAGGCATAGTCACTTTCGCAACTCGACACTGACTCAATGTCGCATTGCCACCGCACATCAGGGTGGCACTTACAAACAGGGGATGCGACTAGCCATCAACATCCGAATTCGACGCTCGCAGGCATCGCGAAGTGATTCAGGCTCATCCTGCGAGAGAGCATGAAAGACCTTCTCCGATGGTGAAACGCAGGCAGAAAACACTGAAGGGGAAAAATCGACCTCGAAAAAAGTAAGAAATCCTTCGTCATGCACGCGGCAGGACGAGGGGGGATTTCCGGTCGTACGTGCGCTCAGCGTGGCTATTTTCGCCCACTACTGTCAGCAATCCGATGTTTTTCCCCCCCTTCTCCCCCCTATGTGCCGACCGAGACCTCCGGACCCCGAAGCAGAGAGAGGGAAAGGCTTATGACGACGACAAGTCCAGTCCGTTATGCTGCGCTGCGCTCGATGCAAGTCGTTGCCGTCTGCCGAGGGCATGCCGGTCAGCCGGGGAGTCACGCCCGTTCCCTAGGAAGCCGGCCTGCGAGGAAGCCAACGGGCCTGTAATGATGTGCGGGAGCTCCTTCCGATACGGGAGAGTGGCATCTTGCTTGGTGGCTGGCGATAGTGACGCGGCAGCCGTTGTGACAACTCACACCGAGACACGAGGTTCACACGCAGATCCCATGGAGCAGGGTCGGTCGCACCGTCTCGCCCACCAAATAGACACCTCACCGATTGGTCCGGTCCCTGGCTCTAGCTGCAAGACAGGCTGCCAACAGTCGGGGGGGGGGAAGGGGGGGGTTTATGGAAACCACGGATCGCAAACCGCGAGGGCCAAGAAACCCAGATTAACAGTAGACGACTGCCGACTCCGCGCGGCTGGTCTGCCATTGCCAAGAGAAACCCAAAAGCTCGTATATATTCCATGACGAGGATGCTAGACTGACTGAAGCATAAAAAACTAGACAGGCAGCAAGTTGCCCGGTAATGCACAGCCTCTTATCGTTGCTTCGAAAAGAAACCCCCGCGTGCGACGCCCGTAGCGAGTTTGCCCCTATACGACCGAATGTTTTCGGCGAAGGAAGTTGGACTCGGCGTCTGATTCATACCATAACGCTTCAATAACTCCGTTCTGGTCGGTCCATGGCCGCACCAGTCCCGATAAACTTCCAAACTTTTCCCATCCATATTTGCTCTTCGCGGCTGTAATCATTCATGCACACCAACGCCGTGCTGTTTATCGCTCTGATTCTAGTCGCTCTATTTCTGTGCGTCTTGTCTAGACCTCGGCGGTGAATCTAAACGCGTGGCTCTCGAGCAGACTGCTTGACGCAACGAAACTGAAGCCGCCAAAAGGATCATCCTCCTTGGCGGCCAAGGAGCTCCAGTGGTCCTTGGAGGTCACCACGGGGCTCAGGGACAGGTCAGTGAACTCGGGCGCGAAGTTCTCGGCCAGCTCCGGGTCCGTGATCAAGGGCTGGATGGGCGGCTCGACCTCCCTGGCGGCGAGCTTCTTCCAGTCGATCTTGCGGAAGAAACGGTGGTTCTTCATGGTCAGGAGGTCCTTGGGCATGTTGGCCCCCAGACGCTTGCTGGGCTCCTTCTTGAGCAGGCGCGTCAGGAGGTCCTTGGCATCCGGGCTCAGGAAGTAGGGCATGACGAGCTTCTGCTTGACGATGTTCTGTTGGATCTTGGCGTGGTTGCCGCCGCGGAAGGGCGGGTTGCCCGTCATCAGGTCGAAGCCAAGTGCGCCGAACGACCACCAGTCAACCGCCTTCCCGTACTTCCGGCCCTGGATGACCTCGGGGGCCATGTACTCGACGGTGCCCAGCATCGAGTTACAGTGGTCCTCGTCAGAATCGACGGCAACCTTGGAGAGGCCAAAGTCGGTAAGCAAGAGATGACCCTCAGCATCCAGCAGGCAGTTCTCAGGCTTCAGATCACGGTAGACGACACCCAAAGTGCTGTGCAGGTGCGAGATGGCGAGAAGCATCTCTGCCATGTAGAAAGCCGCGACAGGCTCGGCGAACATCTTCTCAGTGTTGAGATGAGTGAAGAGCTCGCCGCCCTGGCCGTACTCAAGGATCAAGTAGAGCTTCTCATGGTCCTGGAAGGCGTAGTAGAGCTTGACGACGAATGGGTGACGGTTGACCGACTCGAGAATCTGACGCTCAGTCTTGGTCTGCTCGATGAGCTTCTTATGGACGGTCAGGGAAGCCTTCTTAAACTGCTTCTGGGCGTACAGACGACCGGTGTTGCGCTGCTTGACCAGCAGCACGGTGCCGTAGGTCCCCTTGCCCAGGCAGCGGAGGTGCTCGAAGTCGTCGGCCGTCATCTTGCGTTGGGGAGAGTTGTTACCCTCGATGGGAATGATGAAGTTCCCAGTGCGGTCACGCACGCTCTCGTCGACGTAGTCGTTCGTCAAGTTGATCTCGTAGCTCGTGGAGCCACCATCGGAGCGCTCGCTGCCGGCCTCGCTCTGGTTGCCGTCACGACTGCCGGAGCGGCTCATGGCGGCGCTCCGGATGCCAGGGCCGTTGAGGCCGTTGGCATGGCCGCCATTGAGGGTGGTCATGGTGCTCGTGCGGGACGAAGCGTCGAGGCTGAGGGGCTCCATCTGCATGCGGAGCTTGGCGATGCCGGAGACGGCGGGGGAGGAGGCTCCGCGCATGATGGGGCTGCAGTTGGCGCTCACGACGTCGTCGAGGCGGCCGTGGGCCGGGCGGCCGGGGGTGCGCTTCGACTTGGAGGCAGGCGGAGTAGCGCAAACGCCATAGTCGGAGTCCTCGTCGCCGGAGGTGACGGGAGTGTGCTGGAAGCCGCGCACCGTGTTCAGTGCGGGCGTCGCCTTGGCAATCATGGCTCGGGTGGTGGTGAGGGTTTTAGGGAGGCCGCTCCTTGTAGTAGTGAATATTGCCCGTAAACGAGGGGCGCGCGTGGGCTCTCCGCTCGCGCCCGAAGTTGGTGATGGCCCTCACTTTCGGTAGAGATTTAGATGGGGAGGACAAGAAGGGTGCCTCGTCGTCGCTCGGGATCTGCGCGTGGCTCGGACTCGTAGTTTCGCTGGAGTTTCTTGTGGCTCGGGAATCGCATCTGGTTCCTGAAGAATGAGCTGGAGTTGTCGTATGAATCTTTCTTACTATGCATTGGCGGTTGGTCGTATTATTTGGTCGGTTATTCACAGAGTACTGGTAAAGGGGGTTTCTTCACCAAAATGGTGGTGTTGAAGAGGGAAGAGGGAAAGGAGGAAAGTTCGAAACGAAACCTGGAGGGAAGAAATTCAGGAAAATTCAGCCCACCCGCCCAGGCCATTCCCTGCGTGCGTCCGGGGCGCGGGCAGGCGCGGGAACAGGCCACAGGTGGAGGGAGGGTACACTAGGTACTTTCAGGGCGACGCTTTTGCAAGGTGCCTTGGGTGGTAGGGCGGCGCAAGAAAGGCACCGTCCTAAAGCAAGGTACATCCCGCTTGCCCGGGGGCGGGTGGCCTGGCCGCCTGGGACGGGAACCAACCAACCAGAAGGCGAGCCCATGCCAGCCGGCGAGTGACTTATCCTTCACATGGCCGACCTGGAGGGGCAGGATTGGCGTTGCGGAAGGAAGCCAAAAATTCGGGCACCCGCGCTGGGTCCCTATTTCGGGCCTTGTTATTGGGCAGGCGCAGGGGCTGTTAGCACTCTTTGCCCTGTCTCACTCTATTCCTCCCCGTCCCTACCTATTACCTAGGTACTTTCCTACCTAGGTACCTAGGTAGGTGCGTCCTCACTCGCTTGTTTCTGCGAATGAACACAATAGAAACCACTCTATTCGCTGCTTGCCTACACATTGTGCCGTATATAGTACATGCACGCTCTCTCACCCAAGCCTCTCTCTTGCCGCTCTTATGGAAATTGCCCGCTCCGTGGGTAGGTGCCATAGAGACTTCCGTCCTGCCTGATCCGTGTGGAAGTCCGGCTAGCAGCGGGGATTGGCGCGTTACCATGCTATTGCCGAAAGCAGCCAGCGGAGGGCACCAAGGTCCCATTCTGAGAAGTGATGCATTGACGTTCTGGCCGGAATCCCACCAACAAATTTTGTCTTTGCGGAAGGGGAAAAGAAGGCCGGTATCACACTTGTATGTGCACCAAGGCATAACCAGCCGGCCCCTTTTTGGCTTCGGGTGTCCACGGCCGCCACCCAAAAATACTGCGGAAATTGGGTTGGAAGACTGATGAGTTTGGCAGAGAGTGCGTGTGTGTATGAAAGGGCGATGACGTCCACCAACGACTGATTATTTTATGGGGCGCCCCGTGCCTGGGTGGTCTGACAACGGTCTTGTCCATTATCAAACACGTACGTACATAATAGCGTTAGTTGCAGCTAACTTTTGCCAGAAATTTGCTATTTTTATGCGCCTCCCTGTCAGGCTGCGTCTGCGAGTGCGAGATCGCGCACACACTTTGCTCTGAGTCAAATTATTTAAGGGGTGCGAGAATGAAAACAACCGGCATCAATTCGCCCTGGCTGGGAATGCTCCCAAGCATGCATTGACACTTCAAACAAAGAGTGCCACGGAGCCAGCTGAGGAAAGAGAAGAAATGATTCTGAGCCATGTCTCGGGGAGAGGTACTGGAAAGTGGAATGCAGAATGCGACACTGTCCCGCCGGAATGTCCCGCTAAGTCGGCCCTGCCAGTGGCGGTCCGGACTTCGCCAGAGCGTGCCTCGCCTTCCTCGATTTCTTTTTTACGAAGTCTGTTGCATGTGGCTGCCTTGCGTCCCACGTCTTCGTCTTCGGGTTCGGCCGAGCCGCAAACACCAAACACTCAATAAGTTCGTCGCAGCAAACCGCCGCACACGAACGACAGACAACCTTTCTATCCTTCTCCACCAGTTCCCACCGAATAAGGTGCCATGATTTCCTGCTCTAAACCCTGTTGAAACTCTGGGTAGACGAACCTCCCTCCTTGTGTTACACATGCACACAAACTTTTGATTAACTAAGCCAGGAAACGACGTTCCAGTCCAGAAAATACAAGAGCGTCCGTCCGTCTATGAGATCGTTGACTTTTTTGTATCACATGCATCGCGAGCCGCCATGAATAGTCGCAAATCGCCCCTTTAATTCGCCTCCACGTTCGTCCGGTAGTGCGTCTCGAGACTGAACCTCGCAAACGGGCTCCGCTGCCTCAGCCGCTTGCTGAACCGGAAGAAGAGCCATGGGGTAACGCAGAAGACAGCCGCCAGGCCCGCCAGTATCGTCCCGGCGAAGTTGGCGTTGAGGCCGGAGTACATCTCGTGCGCGACGAGCGGCATCAGCCCCGACGCGACGGCCCGCACGAAGGCCAGGCCCGAGAACGCCGACGCCGAGTAGAGGAGATAGGAGTCCGCCAGGTACCCGCTCAGCGTGTGTGCCGTCTCGTTGACCGCGAAGCCCACGAGCACCAGCGCTGCCGTCGGCACCATCCAGTGGACGTCCCCGACGAGTGGTGGGATTGTCCACGCGAACCAGGCGAGGCCTATGGCCTGCGTTGGAGCGGCGAAAGCGAAACCGATGATCTTGTCTTCCCTGTTTTTCCTGGTCAGCATCGTGGTAATCTCATAGACACTCGGGGAGGAGGTTGGTCGTGACTTACGGCTGGACGGGGACTCGCTTGCGTTGACGATCCCGGACGACCTTCATGTCCCACAGCCGCGGAACGAAGGTGAAGAGCACTCCTACCGCAATGGCAAGAAACGGCAGGGATGACTGGGTCTTTGTGAACCCTAAAGACAGGTAGACCACCGTGAGCGACTCGGTGAAAAGATAAATCATGCCCCAGGACGAGGCCGAGATGAGTGCGACCATGACAACCAGGGGCTCGGTGAGCAAGATCCTTCCCGGCCTGATCACGCCGATCTGGACCAGACCCCTCCAGTCCCGCGCTTCGTCCGGGTTGTGCCAGCTGAGATCCTGGATGGCCGTCTCCTTTTCCATCTGCTGAATAACACGCCCGAGAAGAAGGCTGGGTCTGCTCTCCCTAATGCCGAGCAGGGCAACCAGCAAGACGCCCGTCACGATCGCCGCGCTGTAGAACACCCATCGCCAGCCCACGGCCTCGGAAATGTACGATGCGTAGATTGGGCCGAAGCACAGGCCGACGGTGGTACCCGCGTTCCATAGGACGATGATCCAGACCCGGCGCTTCGTGTTGAACATGTCCTCCACGCTACCGGCGATGACCACGGAAGGGACGGCCGAGGCGAGGCCTGCGACAAAGCGGCCTGCGAACACGGCCCCTGGCGAGTGCACCACTCCCGTCAGGAGGCTGAAGATGCAAAATGCGGCGCAGGATGCGAGATAGGGGAGGCGCCGACCGAAGAGCTCCGAAAAAGGTGGGATCAGAAACCCGCCAACCGCTTGGCCAAGTTGGTACCTGCCAATGTCAGAGTTGAAGGTCGATTGGGGTCAAAGGCAAAAAACCCACATGAGGGTGAAACCAATGAGCGATTCCTGGCGGCTGAGTCCATATTCGGGTGCTGCCTCCGTCGCTGCGACGGCCTACGAAGGTATATCAGTACGGATGCTGCCGATGTCCAGGCCGCCGCCACATTATGCGTGTAAGGGGCAGATAAGGTGAAGTATCAACTCACCCCGGTTGTGCTAATGATGGTGCTACGAGTGTGTAAGCATGTGCTCAGTGGCCATCGATGGCGAGGAAGACTTTACGTGTACAGCTCAAAAATGATGATGACCGTCGTATCGAACGTCTTTCTTTCCGCGGACCAGTTTCTCGGATGAGCTTTACAGTTGCTTTGCCAGTTGATGAGCCCGTCCGCACGTCGCTCAACTCCGTAACGGGCCAGGGTAGTCGACTCGTCCGTTTCATGAACGCTGTAGCTGGCTTTGTCGGGGCCTGGCTGCCCAAGGACATGCGTTTCGATGACAGCCATCTTGAGAGCTCAAACCAACCACTCAAAAGAGGATTTGTCTGTGTAACGCAGAGATGCTGCAGGCGGTTACGACAAAGGTACTGATAGGAAACAACAAGAAGATAGCCCCTGGCATACTCCCATTCTCAGACGTAAGGACCGCCCTTCGCTTCAAAAGCCTTATATCTCACACCGCTCCACGACGACATCACCCGCGCGGGAAACATGCTTAACCCCAGAAAGGCATCTGGCCCGTCCGATCCTGAAAGCCAACGCTCAGCTCGCGCATAGCCTATGAAAACCTTGGCCCCTTGTCACGATCTAGTAATTCTTAATCAATCGCAGCATCGTCGCGATCCTCGCCCGCAGGTTTTTTTTTTCTTTAGCTGCAGAGACCAATAGACGTAGGATCGCAGGGCGTAACTACTCACTACTGCATGTGAGACGGTTACATCTGCAATAAGCACTTGGGATGCTGCCCCCCTTCGCCTCCCTTGCCCAATCACAGCACGACGTAGAACTGCTACTCGCCATGTATGGAAGGAAAATGCTAAGCACGAGTCCGAGGAGAGACGTATCCAGCGTAGCGGGTTCAGTTGAGGCTGTCACCCGGTGCTGGGCCGTAGGCTCCCGCGTCCTTGAGGATTCGTTCAGCCCTGGGCGTTTGACGTGCGAGGGCCGCATTGAGAGTGTCCTGAGAATGAGACTGCATCGTTTCGAGCGTGGATTGGGCGATGCTGTATGAGAAAGATGTCCAGTTGACGCCTGCCTGTGAACGTAGGATGTGAACGTAGGATGTGATGTGGCTTGCTCTAACCGACTGAGGAAGTTGGAATACCCAGAGCCAAGGTTATATATAATACGAGAGAAGGGAAGCGGAATTCCGGACCCCAAGGCCCCCAAAGCTATATTCGACGATAGCACTCTCATGAAAAAAAGGAATTGTCCAACGCCATTGTTTCTTGCGAGCAAGGACGAGATTCGAAGACCAATGTCCGATGAGAGCAGCCCTGTGCTCTGGGGCTCGCCCCAAGAGACTGGCTCGGCATTCGACTTTAGGAGTGAGTTTCCCAGGTCTCTTCGTACAAGAGGGAGTAGGAAAATTATTCGCCAAGTTCTGATACCGCAGCCGTAGGCGATGTGATTACCGCCCCGTCACAAGGCATGCTCTTCGCCATAGCCCGGACGACACTTCACGACGACGTCTACGGCGAGGACCCGACGACTACGGGTTTCGAGCAGGAGATGGCGAGGATCTGCGGGCACGAGAGCGCGGCCTTCGTACTCTCGGGAACCATGGCAAACCAGCTCGCTCTCCGCTCTCTTCTCAGCCAGCCGCCGCATGCTGTCCTTGCAGACGCTAGCGCGCACATCATCCACTGGGAGGCCGGCGGCATCGCGCACCTGTCCGGGGCCATGGTCCAGGGGATCCGTCCCATGAACGGCCTCTATCTCACCCTCGAAGACGTCGAGAAGCACGCCGTTCTTACGGACGACGTGCACAAGTGTCCCACGCGCATCATAAGCATAGAAAACACCTGCTCCGGCCTGGTAATCCCGCTGGCGGTGCTGCAGCAGATCAAGAAGTGGGCTTCCGGGAACGGAATCGCCGTCCATATGGACGGGGCGCGGCTCTGGGAGGCCGTCTCGGCGGGTGCGGGCAGCCTCCGTGATTTCGGGAGGTGCTGTGATGTGTTAACGGTGGATTTCAGCAAGAACCTCGGCGCCCCCATGGGAGCCATGGTTCTCGGACCGGCTGAGCTGATTCAGCGGCTACGGCGTATGCGGAAGAGCATCGGCGGCGGGATGAGGCAAGCTGGCGTCCTCGTCGCCGCGGCGCGGCAGGCTGTCATCGAGAATTTCGGGCTGGGAACTACGGATCACAGAGGCGTGCTGGCGAAGAGCCGCGCACTGGCCAAAAGGGTTGGGGCGATGTGGACGGCGAGGGGCGGAAGGCTTTTGAAGCCGGTTGAGACAAACATGGCCTGGCTTGACCTCAAGGGGAGCAACGTCGAGCACGCCGAGTGGAACGAGATGGGCAGGCAGCACGGTATCAAGCTGGATGGAAAGAGGGTGGTGTTGCATCACCAGATTGATGAGGTGGCTATGAAGCGGCTGGAGGGTGTGATAGATGCGCTTCTTGGCCAGGTGAGGGGGTCACAGCCTCTAGATGCCAGCCTGAAAGCTCGACTGTAATGCGTGGTCGTAAGTATTGTTCTCGGGTTGATATGTAGGCAATCAGATAGAGAGGCCTTCCGAGTTGACAGCCCGGGGAGTACCGAGCCGGAGATTGATCCACCTTTTCCGGATACACGCGTGATTACCTAATGGCGGATTTCATGTGGGGCACCATGCATGCAAGGTAGGTATCGACGTACCTTGGCAACTTGGACGTGCCTAGTGCAGCCAGCGTAACTATTTCTCTGAAGCTATTCAACAACCGTTGCCTACCTCCCCGAGAAAAGTAAAACTACCTTCTTCGGGCAGCCATTGACACACAACCTCTCCCCATACTCTGTCTCTGCTCGCCGAGAAACACACGCAATTGCCGTCTTCACACCGCAATAATCCTCACGCTGTTGTGCACCGCGACGCGCCCTCCTGCCGCCCAAGATGATGCACCCGGCGCGACAGGCCTACGTCGAAGAGGCCATGGACGAGGACAGAGGAATTGCGCTTGAAGATATCCCGGTCGACCATGACTACGAGATCCCCTCAGCTGCGTCCGGCGTGGCCCCCGAGAAGGCGTCGGCCGTCCTGGCGCAGATGGAGAGGAAGAAGCTGGCCGCCAGCATCGCCGTGCCCACCGACGACAACCGAGTTCGCGCGAAGCTCAGAGAGATGGGCGAACCCATAACACTATTCGGAGAGGGGAAGCCCGAGCGCAGAGATCGTCTACGAAGCCTCCTCGCCATCCAACAGGAGCTCTCCGGACTTGAAAACGGCGACGTCGAGATGGAGGACGCGGCAGACGAGGAGGCCGACGAGCAGGACGAGGAATTCTACACGCCAGGAGGTCCGGCACTGCTGCAAGCACGCATCGAAATCGCGAAATACTCTCTTCCCCGGGCCAAGCGACGAGTTCAGTTCCAGAAGGCCGAGTCGACCATCCCGCTGCGCACCCACGTCAAGTTTCGGAAACAGGTCAAGGATAAACTGGAAGGGTTCGAGCTCCAGGGCAGTCAGACTGCTGGTGACAGACATGTCAGCATGACTAGGTTGTCGCCGAACGGAGAGATTGTGGCCGTGGGTAACTGGGGAGGCACACTCAAGCTCATTGAGGTTCCCAGCCTGGAAGCGAAAAAAACCTTGCGGGGACACACCAACAAGATCAGTGGCCTCTCTTGGTACCCTGGCTCTACATTGCCCGAAGCGAACATATCACCAGACACTGTCAATCTGGCTTCTGGAGGCGCCGAGGGCGTCGTTCACCTTTGGTCGCTGAATCAAGACACGCCCCTTTCAACGCTCACTGGCCACAGCGCTCGTGTGTCGCGTGTCGAGTTCCACCCTTCTGGGCGATATGTGGCATCCGCCTCGGACGACACGACATGGAGACTCTGGGACGTGGAGACAACTACAGAGTTGCTGCTGCAGGAGGGTCATTCCAGAGGAGTCTACGCCGTCAGCTTCAATGCGGACGGCTCCCTCTTGGCGAGTGCTGGCCTCGACAGCGTCGGTCGGATCTGGGATCTGCGATCGGGACGGACCGTCATGATTCTGGACGAGCACATCCAGCCTATATACGCGCTCGACTGGGGCTCGGATGGTCACAGAGTGCTGTCGGGATCGGCAGACGGTTGGGTCAAGTGCTGGGACGTTCGCAAAGTACAAAGGACGGCAAACCTTGGAGCACATGCGAAAGCCGTCTCCGACATCAGGTGGTTCAGGGGAACAGACGACCCCATCGACGGCAAGCCGCCTGGCGTCGACGAGAAGGGCGCCCAGGTGCCCAAAAAGGCCGGCACATTCTTCGTCTCGGGAGGGTTTGACGCCAAGATCAAGATCTTTTCGGCTGACAACTGGGGCCTTATCCAGACTCTCAGCGGACACGCTGGTCCCGTGGCCAGTGTGGATGTGAGCAGAGACGGAAAGTGGATAGTCAGCGGAGGACACGACCGAACGGTCAAGCTCTGGGGTCGGAACGATGGTGAAGGAATCTAGGTGAATAAGCTGCCCAGTTATTTCCCGCCCTTCACATCGCCATTAGAAGAATGATACCCACCAAAATAAAAAGGTTCTAAGGAAGGGACTCCCCGAGCCCATCAGGGTCGATTATAGGTACCTACCTAATTAGGTATTCGTGATACTACTATCCGTAGTTGGGATGGCGACACTGCACGGACCTAACAGGACTCAGCGGTGGATCGTGTCCAGTGCAGGGTTTTAAAGTGGCTGACAAAGGTCACGTGACTCTGTCGTCAAGGTCGCGATTAGACAACGCGAAACAGAACAGGATCTAATACCTGCTAAATCCCAACTCAACCGCACGTCGCCTCCGTCATTTTCTAATCACGACAACGCTCTGCTCTCACCCATGATCAATCTTTTGCCATACAGAAAACGTATCGCCGGCTTGAATTCATCTCAATAGCTGACGAAGATGGCGAGTATCGATCGCTACCGTCCATCGAGAGAGGCCTACCAGCCTCCTACTCTTCCACCTGGCCCTCCACGACCCGACCGGCAATCACGATCTCCCGCGCGTCGCTTGGACGTACCGCCGGCGGTTCCATCTCCACCGACGCTCACTTCTCGCACATCCCCGCCGAGGGCTCATTCTCAACGAAATGCAGGATCGCCACAACGCTCAAGGGCGCAAACTCCCGCCGTTCCCCCGCCCAACCAGTGGTACTTCACTGCCGACGAGGTGCTGAGCACCCCCAGTGTTTTGGACGGCATTTCTCCCGCCGAAGAACGGATACGACGTGCGAAAGGCGTCAACTTCATCTACCAAGCAGGTGTCTTACTGGATCTACCTCAAATCACGCTTTGGGTTGCGGGCGTCTTTTTCCATCGATTCTACATGCGATACAGTATGGTTGAAGAGAAGGGTGGCATTCATCACTATGTGAGTATCCCTCTACTTCATGTTATGTGTCTCCTCGCTCGCAATGGTACCGGTCGCGGTTGACAAGCGTCAGCCGCGACCGGCCCTTCCCAGATCAAAGCGAGGAACTCGAAATCTCCAAGCTGAACAACTACTGACCGGCCCGATCGAACAGAACATCGCGGCGACGGCCCTCTTTCTTGCGAATAAAACCGAGGAGAACTGCCGCAAGACGAAGGAGATCATTATTACCGTCGCAAAGGTCGCTCAGAAGAATCCCAAGTTGGTGATCGACGAGATGAGCAAAGAATACTGGCGTTGGAGAGACAGCATTCTGGCATACGAGGAGCTCATGCTGGAGCTTCTCACCTTTGATCTCATGGTGGACAATCCTTACCAGTGCTTGTTTAAGCTGTTGGGTCAGTTGGACATCGTCCACAACAAGTCACTTCGGCAATCAGCGTGGGCTTTCTGCAATGACGCCTGTCTCACTTCAGTTCCCCTTCTCTTGGAGGCTCGCGACGTTGCTATCACCGCCATATTCTTCGCCAGCGTCCACACACAATCAAAAATCGAAGACGTCAACGGCGAGCCGTGGTGGAGAGCCCTCAAGGGCAGCGAGGGAAAGTGTGCAAGGGCAATTGACATCGTGCGACAGTTCTACAGTGAGAATCCTCTTCGCAAGCAGAACCCATCTTTGCCGTCTCCGGCTTTCGACTTGGAGAACACGAGACAACCGAGGGACCCAATGAGCCAAGATGCCTTGTCATCTACTGCCGGCACACCTTTTGAACTCGACAGGGGGACGCAGAGCCCCAGAGCTCGAGTCAATGGTCGCGACGATGTGACAAACACCGAGTCTGGATCACAAGCAACGCTTAAGGAGCCAGAAAGGCCGAATGGCAACGGCATTGTGTCTCCAGCCAAACGCAAGGAAGTCGACTCGGACTTGGAGGGCCGGGATACGAAACGGGGGAGACTTTCAGACGAGGACGAGGGAGAGGTTCTTGATTAAATCGCCGTCATCAGGTTGACATGTTGTATTTATCTAGGGACTTGGCGTCGGGGGGAGGGGGGGTTCCATCATTTTTGACCAGCGGCGAGTGGAACAGAAACCTCCAAATCGGGGTAGGAGACCACCAAAGTGTACCACCATAAGCGACACATTTTCACGCAGCTTCGAACCGAGAGCAATTTGGTTCACGGGCTGAATTCTGGGGATACCCAAGGGTATGGCGTTCAGGTTGGAGGTGGAAACTCTGCAGAACTCTCACGACGCATGCAATACTTTTGACGGGATGAGATACCTCGATAGCGCCTCATACTTAACGCAGAGTGGATGACAAGCAAGCCAAACGTGTGACCAAAGTCGGGAGTCTTGAGTCTCACGGCACAAATCCTTTTGAATCGTCTATGGTTTCACGTCTAAGACCTCCCGTCCTGCCCGTCTTGCGATCGATCGCGTCGTCCATGAAGTCTATGACGTCAAGCATACTATCCAGAGCGAGAAGTTCAGCCCTCTCTTTCCTGTTCAACAGGGCGTGCTTGTCCGGGCCCATGCCGGGCCCGCCCATTTCATGTAGGTGATGCTGCACCAGCTTCACCGGGATAGGGGCACGGATGACGTTGCGCAAGAAGGACTCAACAGCCTCCCAAGGGCAAGCTTCGTACCCGGCATAGAGGGCCGGGTTAGCAAGAATGCCGCGAGCGGACATGAGGCCGGCGAGCTTAGTCCCACTGGGCGTAAAAGGGGTAAGGCCACCTGTAGCAGCAGAAGTCTGCTCTGCTTGCGACGGGGTTGACTCCTTTGAGACCGTCGACAGCGGCAGAGTGGCCATGGAGAAGACATCCCCCGAGAGAAGGATAGGGAGAGTGTCGCCATACTTTTGCAGGAGTATCCCCAGAGACTCTGTGTTGATGGGAATGCTGGAGGCGGTGTGACGGGTGCGAGGGTGGATGGTGAGGAAGTCGATGTTGCGGTCGTGAGGGTTGCCAATGACGGTGTCTATGAAGTCCATCGTTTTTCTGTATTTGAAACACAGTTGAACACAGTTACTCGATGTTTCAAGAGGAAAGACGGTTAGGCAATAAAGAAACCAACCTTAGATCCTTGTGGACGCGGATTTTGACACTGATGCTCCGGCCTTTGGGGCTGTCGGCATCGCGCTCCTTGCCAACGTGCCAGCCGTCGGCCGCCAAGCGCTGTCTGGTCTCGACTGCCATGTCGCGGACGAGCTCGCGCTTTTCCATCAGAGCGGCGCCGAGGGTCTCGGCGCAGGCCCAGGACTGGGGGCAGCCGCAGTTGAGGTCGACACCGTTGACATAGGGGGCGGCGAGGGACGACGAGCGGGCGAACTCGAGGGGGCTGTTGGAGCCGAACTGGACTATCGTCGGGGGCTGGACGCCGCGTATTGATATGGTGAGGTCTTTAAGCCAGTGTCAGATGCCATCATCTTTCGTCTGGTGGTGAGAGGTCCACAAACCGCTGTCCCTGGCGAACTGGTTGCGGTTGAACTCCTTTGAGAGGATCATGGGCGTCCAGCAGAGGTCGGTTCCATATTCGTGGACTGTTTGACGGAAAGCAAGCTGTCTTTTGAATCAGCACCTGTTCTAAAAAAACAAGGTCTCTGGGGCATATTACCTTGCTGTATCTCACCATGGGCGCAGAGACGTAGAGAAATCGATTTTGGCTCCTTGCCGCGTCAAAGATTTTGAGCGGGCTTCACAAGAGTTACCATTAGCCACTTTGGACGGTGCAGGCTAGGTTGCAGAACCACAACAGCACTCACTGTATCCTGTCTGATATTGTTCCATTATACAATTCGTCTGCCATGATGGGAAAGTTGGCGAATCCTGTTTATGCTTAACGGGAGGCACAAACTTGACTGAGTAGGTTGATAATACCCGCTGAGATGAAGAATTACAATGAGCCATACATGACATTTCAGCGGGGCAGTGCCCTGAAGGTCACTCAGTGTGCAGTGAACCCGACACGAGGTCGATCCCGCCTGGAAACACTGATCTCACTTCTCACTGTCATAGTGGGGGTGGGGTCTAATGCAACCACAACGGGGGGGGGGGGGGTTTTCACCGCCTTCCCAGAAGAGCCAGAAATGGGAAACTTCCTTTCACATATTACGGGGATCTTGATCTTTTTCACTGCTCTGCTTACGTATGCCTAGATCTACGCCTACGAGCCTCTTCCTTCATCTTTCATATCCCTCCATTCAACTTCCAATCTTCTCTCGTTACACTAAAATTCAATTCTAAGGTTCTGCAATTGGTCGGCTGGGAGTGCAATACTACAATCTCATTGCCTTCTGGTGCGGCAAATTGTGTATGGGACTGGCAGTATCACAGCACCCCCAACCATTGCTATTGGGGAACTAACCAAACCATCGAACAGGTCAACTTGCACAAGACTAGGTCTTGAAAACTGCACTGGTGTTCTAATGAATTTATCCACGAGACCTATCACTTCTATCTTTGACTTGCGTGTGGATGCTTTTCGTCTCCTTCGATGCCCCTTCAAGTTCTCTGTCATTAGACAGGCAACGACTACTCCGAGCAAGCGTTTCATAGCAGTCATGAAAGGAGGCCAGGGAGGAAATTATGTAGATTACGCATCCAAGGCGTATCTAAGCCATAACTAAGCTGAATTCATATCACCCATGAATAAGTGCTGCCCCACGACCTTATCTCGAATCTAGTAAGCTGATAGTAATGCCTTCACATGAATTTTGGCTGCCTATGGACATCGATGTTCATCCAAATCGAACATTCTGGTCGCCGTTTACATGCCAACTGCTTGCAACGCAGCGCGTTCGAGTGAGCCAACACAAGGGTGATAGAGTCTCACCATGTGGACGATCTCCAAACGATCAGTCGATAAGGACAGTTCAAGGAGGGTTGGGGGTCGAAAATTGAAAGACAACGATTGGCACCACCTCGGGCGATCAAGACCGCCCCATAGCAATGATCAGCTTGACATGAAAGCCCGCAGGGAATATGCGAGGGATCTTACAGGTCAACTGGGCCCGAGAAGGCATATCTAGGCTGACGTAGAATAGATGTCAAAGTACGAGGTGGTGTTGCGGACGCATGAGAAGATAGCCGGCTCGTGCCTTGGCTACGATACGAACGTTTCATTCCATTCGAGTGGGATCCTCGAACGGGAACCTTAACTGACAGACCAGGGTGAGTTGGGTAAGACGGATGAATTTTAGAGTCGACAACGAACAGTCTATCCAACTAGGTGGATATGCAGTCACGGCAACTAGCGCCTCATGTCTCAACTACGACCCATGTGCCTCTCATGGCGAAGATCCCCCGAAATCCCGTCGTATTCTTGGTTTAGCCTCCGGCGGGAAGGAACGACGGTTCGGCAGGGAGATCGGAGTTGCGCAGTTAAGGTTTCCTTGATGTCTCGAACAAGATTGCCCGATCGGGGAGCGAGAAAGAAGTTTCGGGAATGGATGTGCGTGAGCTATTGATAGCTATTGTGGTGTAAGTCGACAACTTGGAGTTTCTTTCTATACCACATCTGGTGTCCCGGATGAATATCTCTCGTAAGATAAGCCATCCCTTCATTTTCACCAGCTACAATATGCTCATAAACGACCGAGAGTTCATGTTATTTGGCTGATGTCATTTACCCGTCAGCCACGGGACTCCTGGCACTCCCTTGCGGACCGCCTCCGTCCTCTACCCAGGTTTTTGGTGACGTTCCTCCACACGGTTGGAAGCATCCGTACCACCTCAGGCCATGGTTAATGTTCCACACCTCGCGGGCTGGCATGACACAGGCCCAGGGCTTCATCAAGGAACCTTGCCAATGAGACTGTTCCAGCAGTCCCGGGAACATGCCTCAGCTGAGAACAAGGGACTCGATCCCTTGGCCCGTCAGGCCCGATCCTTCCCAAGAACACGTCTATCAGGGTCCGGACCGAATAACCGTTCTCCGATTGACTTCTACTCCCGAATGCGACTCTGCGGGTAACCTCGACGATCGTAAGTCCGTATCTCTCCACCCAAACCGTTCGCCCACAAAGGTCCAGATCGCCGCCCTCTTGGGGCAAGCGTCTTGGCAGGAACGGGAAAGGTCGGTGACCATCCGGACTTCCACCAGCCAAAAACCTGCCACCGGCAGGAACCCTTCGTGGAAACTTCCTCGATCGCAGTGTCGGCCACTGACTGGCTGCCAAGCCCAAACCTGGCCGAGATCTCGAGTCGGATATCGAGTAATATGCACTTGGTCTGCTTCATCGAGGCTACACGAATGTAACTCAAAGAAGGGTCGAAACCGTTGCCTTGTCGTTCGGTATATCGGCCCTGATATTGATCCCCAGACGAAGAGTATCACAAACAAAGAAGTCGTGTTAGTGTTACTCCCCACAGTGCTCTTTTTTTCTCCCTTGACCATTTGCAAAACTGGATTACTCCTTTGGGCAGAGCAATTTGAGACCAGACCGCTCGAAAACAGCCGAAACTGAGACCCTGACCTCATCGCCATTCGTCGGGGCTCACGGCCCATCCATCAGCTGGCTCCTTCCGCACACGCGGCGCACGCTACACTTTCCATCCCGTCCGCTTGCGCTCATGGCGTCTCGTTCCCTCGCATCCGTTGCGGTCTCGTGTGATCTACTCTCGTGTTTGGCACATCTCGCTCATCTTGGCACTCGCGCCGACCATGGGCCGGTACCCTTGGCCAACATCGAATCAAGGGCATTTCACGACGTGCTAAGAACCAGGGCGTGCCTCCGTCTGGGGCAGGGCAGCGCGGCTAGCCTCGCCTGCGTCCGAGACAAGTCGCAAACCTAGACCTGATAGACCCGTCTTCCCGTCTTGGAAGCTATTTTCAGTCGGCCGTCGGAGAAGCCGCGCCGGTGTATGTGCGACCTCGCGGCGCCGTCGCGTGGAGATATATAGGCAGTCGAACCTGTCCACCTCGAGCAGACCGCCTCTTGTGTAAGCCAACTCCAGATCTGATAACGAATCTTCATACTCACTTCCGGCTTTCAACACCTTCAGGCCTCGCCACCTCGACTTACACCACACAACCAAGCAGCGAACATGCTCGCAGGCCGGGTAATGGCAGCCCTGGGCGTTGTCGGCTTGGTGGCCGCTGCCCCCCAGGTTCCAGCTGGCCCCAACGTGCCAGGGCCACCCGTTGTCTGCCCGCAGACCATGTGCATCGACGGTCTCAACCCAGACTGTGGCATCCGCTGGGGAGGGTAAGTTGCCTAATCTACCGACAACGCGGTGCGAGCGAAGACAGCATGACTAACCAAGTGTTCCTGCTCAGATGCTACGACGTCTGCAAGCCATCCCTCAAGCCCACCATGCCGCCTTGCTCGAAGACCACCCGGTCCATCACGAGATCGACCGTCAAGCCGTCTCCCCGACCGACTGCGCCTCCTTCGTTGAGCCGGAGTGTCATCAAGCCAACCGGAATTGGAAACTGCAGCAGTCGAACCGTCTGTGTCGACTATGTTAACGATTGTGGACAGTGGTACGGCGGGTAAGTCTTGCAATCCCCAGACGAAGGCGATAGTGGCAATTCTGATAGGACGGGTTCGCATAGGTGCCACTCTGACTGTCGACCCTGGCCGTCTTACACCCCTCCTCCCTGCGGGACGAATGGACTGCCGGTGATCCCTGCAGGCAATTGAAGGATAGAAGGGGGCCTTTGAACTGCAAACATGAGAAACGTCCATCAGTTAGAAGGGGAGAAAAGTCTTGTTGTTTTGCGTTTCGATGTCATCCGCGCTCGCATAACGAATGAAGTCGTACTTCCAGTCTGCACATTGTTAATAGCATTTATTTAATCAACTTTACCTTGACTTGCGCACACCCATTAGGCACCTCCAGAACAGGCAGACGGTGCCAACTCTCTGGGAAAAAACATGAATTGAACGTGGATGGCGCCTGGGGTTCACAAGGCAGTCTTAGTCTTGTCCCATTTTCCGAAGCCCGTGTTCGGGGTATTTTGATCGCCGCGGCCGGACGAAAGCTGACCAGCAGCGCTGAATGGTTTTGGCAAAACAGCGCGTTAAGAGTGAACTCGAGTCCTCCCGAAGTCTGATGATTTTTCGAAGTGTGCCGGTCTTCGCCTCCCTCCGATTTGTACTTATCAACTGCTGGCAATGAGTTTGGATCGGCCTGTAGAAAACTGCGCGTTTTTGCAACTTGCAACGACGCTCGCGCAGTTGTATTGCGGGCGTGGTGTAGGTAGGCTTAAGGTAATCTTGATTGGTATCTTATGGGTGGCAGGAGAGAGCATCATGTTTTGAGAGTCGCCAGACAACACACATGCGTGAAAAAGAAGATGTTGCATTGGGAGACTCTGGTTCGGGAATAACCCAGTGCATATGATTTCGCTCTGCAAAACGAAGATCTTTCCCGATAGACGTCAGCATCTGGGGTCACTATCCGTAAACCCTAGACTTTTCTCCGAGTGGAAAATCCTGAAATAAGAGAGCAGAGGCTTCAAGAATGCTAATAAGCTGAGCAAGAATTGTGCTCATCTCTTGTTCCTGTCATTCCAAAGGTCCCACGCACGTGATACGGAAATACCCCGGAGATATTCTTGCGAATCTGGGGAAGTCCTTTTTCGGATGACATCAAAAGGTACGGATAGACGTCGCATCCCTTTTAGAGAGCAGTCTCCCGTGTCTCCAAGTCAATTGTGCTTGTGTGCGCGTCTTGTTTTTCTTCTTCGTCTTCCAGTTTTAGCAGAGCGTCGCCATGTGGTTTTACGTTGCCGCCTGACCAATATCGATCTTGGGGTTGTTAACATGCGGACAGCGGAAGCACCGCACCTTCAGGAAACACTACACGTCGCTGCACACTGGAAACAATGGCCACAGCGATGACACTTTTGCGCCAGCCACTGGTTCTCTACTCTCGCTCTCGGCCTCTACCAAAGGGTAAGACACTTTTTCTAGAGCCGAACACCTCGATAGGTGAGATGCTAATGGCTCGTTCACAGCTTGCGCGTTTCTCCCGAAGCACACATCCCGTCTCCAAGCAACCCCTCCATCGCTGCCGACCCGGCACTTTCTCTCGACGACGAGTAGCATGAGCTCCGACACGACATCGAAACTGTCCTTCCACGTCGCCGCCTCTTTCAACGGGAAAGATCGCCCATACGACCCCTCGACACACATTTTCCACTTCAACCCATACAACCGCATCCAGCAGACTCGCAACAAGCGATCGAGACCGGACAGCGGCCACGATGCCTTCTTCATCAGCAGGGTTGGCGACTCGGGCGCAGTGGCCCTAGGCGTTGCTGATGGTGTCGGCGGATGGGTCGACTCCGGCGTCGACCCTGCGGACTTTTCTCACGGCTTATGCGATTACATGGCCTCGACAGCCTACGGCCACGGCCCGATCAAGAACGACCCGACGACCAAAGGCACCGGCGATAAGGAATCACTGCGAGCTCGGGCGTTGATGCAGACCGGTTATCAGGCGATCTGCGAAGACAACACCGTTATCGCAGGCGGCAGCACCGCGTGCGTCGCCGTGGCGTCGCCGGACGGAAACCTCGACGTGGCGAACCTGGGCGACTCCGGCTTCATCCAACTCCGCCTGAACGCCGTGCACACCTACTCCGAACCCCAGACGCACGCCTTCAACACCCCCTACCAGCTTTCGATCGTGCCCCCTAGCATCGCGGCCCGCATGGCCGCCTTCGGCGGAGCCAAGCTCTGTGACTTCCCGGCCGACGCCGACGTCACCCAGCACAGCCTGCGACACGGCGACATTATCGTCTTCGCGACCGACGGCGTCTGGGATAACCTCTTCAACCAGGACATCCTGCGCATCGTCAGCCACGTCATGACCGAGACGGGCGCGTGGGTCATGGGCAAGGACGGCGTCAGCGTCGTCGACAACCTCAAGCCCTTGACGAAGCCCTCAGAGGACGCGGCCGAGCGGCCGCCCTCCAAGTTCCTCACGCTGCAGAGTGTTCTCGCAGCGGAGATCACCGCCGCCGCCAAGTCCGCCAGTCTCAACCGCAAGGTTGACGGCCCCTTCGCCAAGGGAGTGCAAAGGTATTTCCCGCGAGAGAACTGGCACGGCGGCAAGATTGATGACATTTGCGTCGTTGTCCTCATCGCAACCGACGACTCCAAGGCTCAGCCCAAGAGCCGTCTATGACATGTTATCCCTAGTTTGCCTGTATGATTATCTGCCCAACGAAAAAAGAGAGAAAAAGGAAAAGTGCTAGGATGGGATGGGATGGGGTTGGCTCTCTCGAATTATTCTTATTTCCTGATTGTTTTTAACCCACACAATAGACGACAACAATGGGAGGAGGCGCCGCTGTATTTTTTCTGGTGTGTTCGTTTGGACCCTATCGTCTTTGTGTCTGCCTTGTGTGTTTGGAAAAGCAGATGGACGTCGTTGTAGGTAATTACATAGAGGCCTGCAAGCAAGTCGCGTCCCGAAACCAATGAGCAATCCCATTGTTCTTTACTCGGGAAACCTGATTCACAATGTTTCCTCTCCAGATTCGAACACCGCCCAAAATTTCTCCAAAGGTTCTGCTTTTCCACCTTTTTTTTTTTCCTTGCTCTTTTGTGGGCGCCATGTTTCGTCCCAGGGACACAGCACGTGGGTTTTACATCCAGCCTCAAAATCTCGGGTTCTCCCCCTTCTCCACCGATTAAGCTGTGCATTTTGGCTCAAATCGATCGGCAGTGCAAAAAAGCCCATCCAGCCCCAGCCGTCGTTCGTTGCATTGTCACATTGGGCCTGATTCCCCCCTTGCTAGTCGTTGTCTTCTGTGCGTGCAGATCGGAGGAGCGGAACTGACCTGTTTGGCGGTTTGAGAGTTGTGATCCATCGAATCCCCTTGCTTCTCTGACGTCCACCACCACCACCACCACCACCAACTTTTATGGTTATTTCACTGGCGGGCTCCACGGAGGCGTCACTCTTTTTCTAGGATCTTGTCGTCTTCCACGTGTTGAGGGTAGAGCGTCTGCCCCTTGTCTGGCTCACTGCGGGCGGACGCTGGATGGCGAACTCGTCTTCGTAAGGCAGCGCCTTGAGACTGTCAGTCTGCTGATAACGTGGCTCGACTTCTGTGCCTTTCCTGCAGATGCGCCCCGGATACTCATGCATGTTGGCATTCGGGAGTTTGCATGTAGAGTAGCACAAAAAGCACTTCGGGAAATGTCACCTCATCCAGGACATACGGTCAGACCATGCAAGTGACCTGAACAGGCAACTTACGCAGAGTCGAATGAGGGGTTTGGCGTTGCACAATCGAGATGTCAGTTGATCACGCGCGAACAGGCCACGGGTTGAGCCCGATGAAGTTGCTAGGGACGAGGCAAAAGATGCATCTGATTGTCGGTTGACTAGTTGTGTGTACAGACCCAGTTGAATACAATACACTGAAGTGGTACGCCACCCGTCTTCATCTCCGTCGTCGAGTGAGTCGTGCTAATTAAACCTAGCTACGCTCCAAAGCAACGCCTCATCCTGATTGTTCCTGGATCGCATTACTATATATTATAAGTCCTTTTTTTCCCGTCATATACCCTGCCAAGGGCTTGTGGCAGCCCTTGGACTTCTCATCAAACCCACGCTTACTGGAAGTACAGCATGGCGGCGATGGTGAGGCCGATGAGGGCAATGGGGGAGCCAATGCGGCCAGCGTCACCGCCGGGGACAGTGGTGGGAGCAGTGGTGGACTCGGAGGTAGCGGAGGTGCCTGGTCAGATGTCAGCGTGCTAACCAATCTCGCGAGACCATGTTAATACTCACGAACGCGGGTGCTGGTGGCGACGGTGGAGGAAGCGACGGTGGAGTTGGCAGCAGAGGAGACGGAAGCAGACTCGGAAGCAGAGCTGGAGGCGGGGGTGACGGTGGTGGTCACGGTGGCAGAGGCAGAGCTCGAGGCAGCAGTGGTAGCAGAGGCGCTGCCGGTGGAAGAAGCAGCAGTGGCGGTACCGCTGGCGCCGGCGATGGTGAACTGGTTGGAGTAGTTGGGCTCGGTGCCGTCGGAGATCTCAAGAGCGTAGGTGTCGCTGGGGAGGCTGGCGGAAGGGGTCCAGGTGAAGGAGTTGCCGGAAGCGCCGGCTAGGAATCCAGTCAGTACGGTAATCTCGACAATTGCAGGCAGGAATATGCTTACTGGTGATGGTGGTGACAGTCTTGAGGTCGGTGCTGGGGCCGTTCTTCAGGGTGAGGGTAACGGGGCCCTGGTTGTCGGACCAGGTGATGGTGAAGGGCTCGCCAGCGGTGATGCTGAAGTCGCTGTTGGTGAGCTGAACAGCCTGGGCGAGAGCGGCGAAGCCGGCGACGATGACAGAGGTGAAGGTCTTCATTGTGACGGGTTGAGTTGTTTTTTTGTGAAGATTAAGTGGTGAACGAGTGTAAGGCGGTATTAGGTATCGTAGTACTGTAAGTCGCAAAAAATAGTCAACAACGAATGTCGGGAAGGCTCGTAAGGAGACGGAAGTGAGAATCGGGCAACTGCTGAAGGGGGGCTCGACGGGTAGAAAAAGGCTTCCCCGTGTCGAAGGTGCGAAATTAGGCGAAGCAGAGATCAGGGGTATAGCATGGAAAGGGGGGTGTGCGGATTTGGCGGAGGTATGGGACTTACATCAGTAGGGTACCTGCGATGGTGGATGGATGGATGGGTGGATGGTGGTGGGAGCAGACGGAGCTTTTCCTAATTACTCGAGTGCGTGCTGGGGTGTTGAAGAGGGACGAGTTGAAAGTTGGATTCGGGGGTGAGATTTGTTTGTGTGGGTGAAGATGGGTGGAATGACGGATCAACAAATGTCTGAGAAGACGAGCGCCTGTAAATTTAATAACGGAAGGAGCGGAGGCGAGACGGAGCACATTCGAGGTTTCCTTCCACGAGGTCGGTCGTCAATACTGAATCACAACAATAGCTCACACAGTAACCGCGCTGCCCGCGCAGCGCGAAAGGGCAGGAAGAGGGAAGGCACCTGCCGCTTCTCTGCGCCTTCTTCGTTGGAAACCACGACGCGGTCATCACGGCCACGGCCCCCACCTGGCGCAAGCTAAGGTACCAGGCGCTCTGCGGCCAGGGCGCAGGCCGCGCAGGGTAATAATTCGTACCTCCCACCAGTCCCAATACCCCTAGCAACAGGGGTGACGCTACCACCAGATACAGACTAGCGCGCAAGACCTTGACTAGGAGTGTCCCTGTCGCACATAGAAACCTGGCGAACCCAAGGCCATGCGCTAAGGAGCACCAAGCTTCAGGTTCCTGCTGAGTTTTTATTTTATTTTTTTCGTCCTTTCTTCACCAAGGTGCCATTGGACTGATCCAACATCGGCTTGCTTCAGTGGCTGGGATGCAGCGAGCGGGTGGCCTTTGGCTGAGCTGTCACAGAAGGCGCTTCGAAGAATCTTATTACTTGTCTACCTAGGTACCGGCACATGCACGTACAGGCGCTGGCCGCCGGCGTGGAAAGTACCTACCTCTCGTAGTACGAAGTACCCATCGATGCCAGTACATTGGGTAAAGTACCGCTTTGCAATGTCCCCGGCGCGGAGAGGGAGAGCACTCTCCAGTCTCCAGTTTTTCCAACGACCTTGAAGCACCACTCTTTTGCCCGGTCTCCATGTGCATGTGCCCCGGAGTCGCCCTATTGGCCTTTGCGGCCGGGGTGAGAAACCCTTCCAGCTTGGGGCGAGCGGCCTGGACCCGAACTTGGCCCTTCCATGGTCTGTCTCATGGATCCTCCAGCCTGTCACCTCGGTACTACCACTAGTATTCATCAATCCCTCGCTGGATGGCACAATTCACAGGGCCTCGCTTCAATCCACAGCAATCGACACCCGCTGGAACCCGCTGGAAGTGCTGCAAGTTGGAACTGGCGCAACAATCAAGATGACTCCCCGACACGCTCGGATGGCCCTGATTTGCGCCAGTCCCTGACTCTTGCCCATGTTGTTCTTACCCGCTTTTGCTCGTTCTGGCCCGATGACGGGGGTTCCTGTCGATCTGGGTCTTTCGAGGCGCAGCAAGGGAGGGGGGCAAGACTCACTTTCAGCGACCGAATGCCACCGCCGACCGGAAGACAACACCTTAACCCCAGCGAGCGCCGCCTACGGAATGCGAAGCATATTGCATATTGGCAAGCTCCTCCAAGGCTCCAACCGCTGATATGCTGCTTGCTGCTACCGCTGACGCCCAGCTCAGCCTGGAATTGCGTGTTCATTGCCTCCAACCGCCGCCCATCCCACCCGCTTCAGAGTCCACCCTCCTTTCCAACTCGTGTTCGATCTCTCGAGGCCAAAACTCTACTTGCCGCGGGCCAGTAACGAGCCGTCTGCAATCCGATTATGGACGCAGCCGGCCCATACGATTCAAGGTCTTCCCCGCCACGCCTACGGAGGTGACGACGCCTCCTCGTGAGAAGCTGGTATTTCCAAGCACCAAAAGACACACGGCTGGAATCTCGAGCCTCCAAATCCCAAGCCTGAGGTTGAGACGTGCTGCTGGGACCTAGCTTGCCAGCCTACTGATGCAAGGCACCGACGTCGTCGACTTCTCGCGCTCCCGGTACCTCCGCTAGGTTGATGGTGGATGGTTGCTTCTGCGGCCCGTGGAAGCACTGACGGAATGCACGAGACAACAGGTCAGCTGCGATCACAAGTTCCTTTTTCCGTCTTCCCATACCGACAATCGAAAGATGGGCTGACGCCTCTGTGTGTCTGCCACGACGCCGCCTCGTCCAGCGGTGATGGTCTGGCGCCCTTCGCTCTGGAATGAGGCTCTCTCGCACCGATCATGACGGTGGCCACGGCTGCTTTTCGCCTCTGACAGGTACCGCCTGATGAGGATCTACCGCAAGGCGCCCGCGGAAGAATCTGCTAGTATTCGCATGCACCCGCCTGACCCGTGCCGCGAAGTTCATCCGGCCCCATTTCCCATGGAACTCTCGGGGCGCACGTTCAGCCAGACAGCGTAATACGTATCGCTTCGTGCTATATCCGTCTTACACCATGACATCGCGCAAGAACGGCAATCCCGTCTCGCTCTCCCTCGGCGAACCGAGCTCTTCCACGGGTCATGCAATGGGACGTAACGACGTCAGGAGTCAGGACTTACTAGTACTATGTAGGACTCAGAGCCGACCAAATGCGCTTTCAATCTCATTGTCCGATGGGGAAGCAATCCAATTTCAATGCGCCCCGTCAGAGGACCCATTCTCCACATCGACATTGGCCAAATCTCCCCAGCATTTGCGCTACCTCTCGGCTTGCACGGTACCTGCAGGCTGCATCTTGCGCCATGGGCCTTGCACCTGAGCTCCAATCGACGGGCTCGGACACTAACAGCTCCCGGCTCACCAACCACAGTCCCCTATGATCCGACTGTCGTCCGAACTAGACACCACATCAGTCAATCGATGATGATTTACAAGTTACAACTAGATAGTGACTTCGCCGGAATCGTCGAGGGCACTATCTGTGGACTGCCGCGAAGCTTTCGTCTTCTCTCAATTTTCAAGCTGGCAGCGGTGTCCCCGTGATAGGCTTGGCCCTCTGTGCTCCTCTACCGACTTGCACCAATTCTACCACCGCACCGATGACATCCCGTGGCAAGTCGCACTTGGGTGGGCGCGACAGCTTGGGCAAGCTGGGAGGCCTTGTTCGCCCCGATAGCGTTTCAATCTGACACCCTGCTGGAATGGATGTTCCCCCAAATTCCCACAAGCTGCTTCCCAATCTCTTGTGACGTACCTATTAGAGGTGATGCCACTGGCGGGAATGCGGCCCTGCAACTGGCGATGCGATATCATGTCGCGTCGAGAGTCGAGACACAGGAAAAACAGGCTGGTGAATATTCTGCAACGCCACAACCGCGCACATCAATCAAAGGCTCAACGTTTCACGTACCGAGGGCGGTGTCGGGAACCAGACTTGGCCTATGCCCCAGAACCCAAGGCTTGCAAGACAGTGTCTGGGACGCATCTGAGAACCACAACGGATAGCTCTGATGGGCCTCCTGCGGGAGGTATCGCGCGCACTTCGAATCCCAAGACCCTTGCCAAGCATCGGCATTGCGTACTGGGCCAGTTCTGGGCTCACCCCCTAGAATGCCCAACGAGGTGGCGAACACACACCACAAACAGATTCGTAACCCGAAAGGCTTGGACTGGAACGAAGTGTATTATCCAGAAGTCGTCAGCGTGCAGCGGACAACTCCTCTCCGAACACCCTCCACCTCCTCCCTGACTTGAGCCACCGTCATACCCTTCCCTCTCGCCTTGTCGACGAAGTCGTCGAGCGAACCACCAACGCCGAAGTACAACTTCTTTGCCCCAACTAGCGCCTGGGACTGGCACTCGCCACGTTCTCTGTTCTCTTTGCTAAGAATAGCAAACACCATCTCATTAAACGCATCCAGGGCAAACGGTGAATATATCGTCTCGGCCCCAAGAAGCAGGGTATCGAAATTGCTGGTCTTCTCTAGCTTGGACTGACTCTCATACAGGAGGTCGATCAGCTCCTCGGACCAACCACCAGAGATGAAGTTGAGTGAGATTTGAGAAGACGCAAGGAAGTCCTGGAACTGCTGCAGGACCTCTGGCGTGAGCTCCAGCTCGTCTTCAAGTGCGAATGCCTCCTGCAGGATGGCGTTCTGATCTCTACGTTCCAGTGCCCAAGCAAGAATGAAGTTGGGAAGCGTGACCAGCTGCAAGACGGTTGGATTGTAGTCGGCGAGCGTGAGCAGCAGCGGCGATGTGGAGGCCGAGTCCCTCATCGTCCACTGGAGAATGGCCAGCGAAGGCAGCGCTGTGCCGCACCCAAGCTACGCCGCGTTAGCCTTCATCGCCAGTCGACGTGCAAGATACCAGCGTCTGGTCTCATACCTCAATCACCCGGAGTGGCCGCTCCTTGAGTACGTCCAACTGCCCGCCACCAGCAAGTACTTTGACCAGGTCCACGCTGCTCTCCCAGCTTTTGAAGCCACCCTCGTAGACGCCAGTCTTGACATCATGGGTGCCGAGCCCCTCAGCCTCCGGGCGCTCGCCGTTGGCGGCGTCATCCTCAGCCATGAGCTGCACACGCACGTCCCATAGCTCGCGGCGGGGGATCTTGATGGTGCTTCCGTCGTCCAGGGTGACGTCCAGGGTCCCAAAGGCGATTTTCGACGGCAGCTGAGAGATCATCTGGCCAAGGTCGTGGCCGGTGGGAGGCAGCTGAGGCTTGCCCGGGACCGGGAAGGCGCTCGCGGTGGCGGCCGCGGGCGGCGCCGGGGTCTCGGGCTCCGGAGCGGCGAGCGCGGACGCCGGGGCCGAGTCGTCCTCTATGTCGTCGCCGCCGAAGCCGAAAGAAAATGACATGTTTTGTTTTGAACGATGAACTGTTTGGGAAAGTTGGATGTTGGGCCGCGCGGCTGCGAGTAATTTTGTACGCTTTGATAGATATCCGTCCAAACCTTCGAGGTGTGAGGGACGGGAAGAGACCTATCAAAAGGTGGGGGCGGGGTCGCACCGAGTGCGCTGTGCGCTTGCCGTCTAATTGGAGGCTCAGTGAGTGTTCGTCGCCTGACCCGACTTAAGGCATGTAGTCTGCCGGAACAGCGAAATATCATGCACTGACTGGAGCAGTGAGGGACTTCTCCAGATCTGATCATTGCTTGCCCGCAGCATACTACTTCGAATATCGCAGTAATCTTCGAGCCCGAAACGCGATCTTGACCGAGGCGAGGGCAAGAGGACGTCGCGGGAGGATTACTACTTGGTACGATCAACACCCGGATCCGAGCCCATCAGCGCCGAAAGAACGAAAGGCTCGGAGCCGAATTGTAAGTTAGGTAACCGATTAAGCTTGATTCATCGTGACGAACGCTAGTTGATAATGTAAGTAAGTCGGTTGCTGGGCTCTTTCCTCATAATGAACCGCGATCTCCAAGCTGATTGAGGGCAACGGCTCCCAGTGGATACCTACCTGTCTGGGTCTCTTATACTTTTTCTGATAAGACGCATAAGCCGAATTCGAAGTACCCAGCTAAGCGAGTATTAGCAGCGGCCACGGCAGGGTCCTGCACTAATAATTGCTACGGATACCTAGGTATCCATTTCCTCACCATGGAACGTCGCAACATCCAATCGCAAACAAACCAATGAGCAACGTCTTTCGCCAGAGGCGTTCTCCAGCGCGACGCCCAACCAGCAAATCCCTAGGAACGATGACTTCCTTTTCCCCTCTTGCCCTCCCCTCCTCGCGAGCCTTCTTCGGTCTTCGGCTTCTGTGTAAACCCAGCTGAGACGAGTGGCGAGGGGCGAAGCTGCATTGGCTGCAGTCATGATAGGCAACTGTTCTGGCCCGTCCTCTGCAGTTAAGCATATCCACCTCCGCATGTCTTACTGCGTCTCTTGATGCGAAAAAGCAAGTAAGCCATTATACGACCTTGACCGGGCGTCGAGGACGGCTAGCTTGGTTGCAATGCGAGGTTGCCAATGCCGCCGCACTGCAGATGCTGGCCAGACATCCGCGCATCCCGCATCCTGCGTGCGCGTCTCGAGGCCAGAGGATCTTGTGCTTCGTCCTTCCCGCCAGATCTCGTGTCTCACTGGCCAGCAAACGTGACGATGCCGCCCCCTTCCCACCAAAAGATTGCGGCGCACCGGGCCCACCGGGTCCTCCATGCGGCCGATCGACATTGGGTCCGACACTCCTACGATGTCCTCCTGCGCGGTTCGCACGACGCCCGCAGGCATCCCGTCCGTGCCCCCCCTCCCGGTAATCGTCATGATCCCGGGACCGGACTGGGGCGGGGGGGCCATCTAGCTGAGGCTCTATTCGCCCACAGCTTGAGTTTTGGCATTCACCATGGTCCAGCTGAGGCTCCAAGTGAGGTCCATCATCAGCTTCGGTGAGGGTCGTGATTCGCCACTCACCGGCGTTTGGATCCATCTTCTGAAGACCCTCAACTAGAGTCTTATCGTGGTTGGACCATTTACGAAGGCATCCTGTCAGGGGCCCCGTCAAATCAGATCTTACCATGTACTTGACCATAATGAGCCTAGCAGGTTGCCAGAAAAGCCATGGCATCAGTCCTTCTCATGGACCAGATTTTGTCCTGAGCTCTTTGGATACGTGCAGCCAGGGCTCTCTCGTTGCACCAGCCAAGCTTGATAGACTACCTCGTCGTAAACCGACCAACAATGGCTCCTGCTACTGCCCCTCCACTAGCTCGGTCCAGTTGAGGATACCTTTATCCATTGGACGACTTCAAACCCGCCAGCTTGTCTCATGTGAGTTGTCTCTTTTTTTTTAAATTGATTGCGAGAAAGTGCGCTCCGATGTGTTGCGCTAGGTAGTTGGCTATCCCGCACCATTGGCCCACCCATTGTGAAGTGGTGGTGTGCTTTTGGTGTAAGTTGAGGCAAGAACATGGAAGTCGATAGCAAGTCATCTCATACCTTGCCTGACTGCTTGGTTTGAGGTCCTATCCACCCATGTCAATGAGTCTCCGGTTTCTTCTTCACGCTCTGCCCTCTCGCTTGTCTGGTTGCATTCTTCCTTCGATTGCTCTCCCTGCGTCTCCATTGGCCATTCTCCGTCCAAGCCGACTGTAATGCACCAAACCTGCCATAACCCTTGGCTCCGTTCACTACCTGTGTCCTCGTCCGTTACTCCGCCAAACGAGCTACCTTACGGCCTTTCTGCCGCTTGATAAGGAAACTGAGGTAGGGTCTTGGTAGCGCCATCCACAGCAACAATTCAACTCCTCCTGCCTTACCTCACTAAGATATAAACCCATCAACCACCTCATCTCCAATTCCTCACTACCAAGATTTCGACCACTCAACCTTTCCACTATGACACGCCAGCTTATCCCTCAACTTTCTCGCCATGTCGACGCTCACGGCAGTGGATCTGGCCAGTCGGTTCGAGGCAACGCCTCCTATTCGGTGCGCGAAGCACCGTTCGGAACCCCGCGATCTCTCCGAATCATCTGCATCGGCGCCGGTGCCAGTGGTATCAACATGATTCGGACTCTCAGAAACACTCTTGGAGCCGCAACGTACGAGCTTGTCGTGTACGAAAAGAACGACGACGTGGGAGGTACATGGTTCGAGAACCGCTACCCGGGCTGCAAGTGCGATGTGCCCAGCCACAACTATCAGTTCTCGTGGAGACCCAACCCGGAATGGTCCAGTTTCTTCGCGCCTGCCGCCGAGATTGAGGAGTACCTGTGCAGGATATGTGACGACGAGAATATGCGGCCGCACATCAAGACGTCGCACCAGGTCGTTTCGGCATCGTGGTTGGACCAGAAGGCCGCATGGGAGGTGCAGGTCAAGGACCTGAAGACTGGTGTCATGTTCACAGACCATGCCAACTTCATCATTGATGCCACGGGTATTCTAAAGTATGGTCCGGCCCTATTGCAAGTTCACGATACAGAAGTTGACTTTCAGCAGCAAGTGGAAGTTTCCAGACGTTGAAGGCATATCCGACTACCAAGGAACACTGGTTCACAGCGCAAACTGGCCTGAGAATTTCGACTACGCCGGCAAGACAGTCGCCGTCATCGGCAATGGAGCTTCGGGTGTGCAGATTGTACCAGCCATCCGACCTCGTAAGTCTTGTCAAATCATCGTTGGGCCATGGCGCCAGACTTACCTTATGTTAGACGTCAAAGAGCTCCATCACATTATCCGAACACCCACATTGATCATACCGCCACGCGTTTCTACGATGAAGATGGGAGCTTCAGCGTCGCTCATGCAGCAAATAGAGATGGACGAGGAGGAGCGATTCACGCCAGCACAGATCGAGAGGTTCAAGGACGACCCGGCCTTCTGCCAGAAATTTTCAAAGACGCTGGAGACGGACTCGAACATCAAGTTCGCCGTTGCCCTTGTGGCAGGGAGCCCCCAGCAGAAGTGGGCGCTTGCCAAGACGAAGGAATTCATGATGGCGATGCTCAAGGGAGACGAGAATCTCTGCAAGCAGTTGATACCCGATTTCGCGTTGGGCTGTAAGCGACTTACTCCTGCGCCCGGTTACCTGGAATCTTTCCACGACCCCAGAGTCTCTCTTCACACAAACGCCATCAAGAGGTTCGTGCCGCAAGGAATCGAGTTGAGCGACGGGCAAGTACTCGAGGTCGACGCCATCATCTGTGCCACCGGTTTCGACACTTCCTTCCGCCCGTCGTTTCCGATTGTGGGCAGGAACGGCAACCTGCAGGATATCTGGTCAGAGCAGATACCCAAGGCGTACATGTCCCTCGCCGTTCCAGGTCTACCAAACTATTTCAGTACGTCCATACCCTGACACTCAGGTTATCCTGCCTACCATTCCTAACAGCGGTGTGCAGAGTTCCTTGGCCCCAACGCACCCATCGCCCACGGGGACGTTTTTACACTTAGCGAGCACATCGCCACCTACATAGCCAAGACGATCCGCAAGTGCCAGACGGAGAGCATCCGGTCGATCTCGCCGTCGGAGGTGGCCGTCGAGGACTACTTCGAGCACACCAGCGCGTTCATGCCCCGTACGGCCTTCTCGGACGGGTGCAGGTCATGGTACAAGCAGGGCGAGATCCACGCCCCCGTGACGGGCTTGCACCCGGGTAGCAGGATGCACTTCATCCGCATGCTGGAGCACTTCAGAGGCGAGGACTGGGTGTACACGTACGAGAACGCGAGGCAGAACCGGTTTGCGTACCTGGGCAACGGATTCACGCTGCCCGAGATGGAAATGCTGAAGGCCGGGGCGCCGGCTTCGTAAGGCTGCGAGGCTTAGACTCGTGGCGAGGCACATATAGGGGGCTTGGGTGTTTCTTTTCTCATACGGCCTTTTGGGGGGGGGGGGGGGCTGGATCTTGTTTGGGGTGGCTTCGCAGGCGTTGATTTGGGAGGGTTGCTTGGCATAACGAATAATAACGAGATACATTAGTTGGAGACATATACTTACTTCACTTGGACATTGACCATGTGAATGATGAATTCGAAATCTCAGCAGAGTGCCAGAAACGGGCAAATGTCTATGTCTCGAAGCGTAGCTACTTGGTTTACTACGAGTTGGTGTTGCATCCGCATGCATGCCGCCCTTTTGCAAACGAAATACACGCTACTTATAGATAGAGATACTCACCTCTATATTTCCCGAGTATATACAGAAATTTCCTATGTCGCTACCATCATCACCGTCTCCGTCTGTCCCCGTCTCCGTCTGTCCCCGTCTCCGTCTGTCCCCGTCTCCGTCTGTCCCCGTCTCCGTCTGTCCCCGTCTCCGTCTGT